>CAUYLG010022392.1:0-91460 GCA_963573385.1 Cacajao melanocephalus | reverse complement strand
CGCCTGGGAAAAAATACCAAACCACCATCACCAAAAAAAAAAAAAAAAAAAAAACAACATATCAAATAATGCTGAGAGGTGTGAGCTACATCACAGAGACATGCACAAGAAATCAATGATGCAATAGTTCACAAGTGTTGCAAACAGTTCACAAATGTTGCAAGGTCCAATTCCCAGAGTTCACCTCTCACATGTCATGATACTGAGAAACAGCATCCACTGGAGGTACAGCAAAACTTCTTAGCGTGGCTTGATGTTAATTACATAGTTAGGCTGTAGTATAAGTCATTCATGAAGCCAAACACACAGACACAAGAAGCGTGGCCTAATACTGTAACCCTGGGTACACTGCCTGATCTGGGCACTAGTATCATAACACATTCACTTCTCCCCCTGTGCTACACTGGAGGATACTTCGCCTCCCAATGTACAAGAAAGTCCTCTTTTTCCATCTATCCATCAGCTTCAGTAGATGGGGGACTTCGGTAGGAAGCCTTTGCGTTCCTTTCCTTTTGGCAAGGGATGCAGAACAAATATGGTGTCTGTAACTTTCTGAACATAAAGGAAAATACATTTTAAGATTTTCCTGTGTTCCCAAGTAGTGGCTGTAGAAATAGCCCGGCAGTTCCAAACACACAGACAATTATAAATACCCAAAGAAATACTCTGTCCACCACCATTGCCACGTATTTCCAGTCATCTTCGACCTGAAATGCAAACAAAAATTAGAGCTGGTTTAAAAAAACAAAACCATAAGAAACATGCTTTGTTTCATCAATAAGCTGCTTCTTTTTCAAAGGAGATTTCTCCGGCACTTTTTAAAGCAAATATTGGCAAGGAGGGCGGATCATTAGAGGTCAGGAGTTTGAGACCAGCCTGGCCAACATGGTGAAACCCCATCTCTACTAAAAATACAAAAATTAGCGGGGCATAGTGGTGGGCACCTGTAATCCCAGCTAGCCAGGAGGCTGGGGCAGGAGAATTGCATGAACCCAGGAGGCGGAGGTTGCAGTGAGCCAAGATCTCGCCACTGCACTCCATCCTGGGTGGCAGAGTGAGAGATTTCATTTTGAAAAATAAATAAATAAAAATAAAGAGAATATTGGTATTACTTTGGTGAATCCGTGTCTCCTGTATAGGACACATAAGAAATTTTTTTTTCTTTTTTTCTTTTACCTTCAAAGCTACTGCAAATCAACACATAAGAAATTTTGTTTTGTCTGCAGAGGGCAGATGCACAGCCTCCATGAGTGCCTCAGACAGCAGACTCTCTGGTAAGGCCCTGACTCTGTGGGTCACCAGGGACCTTTCCTAACTTCAAGAGATACTCCTGAGAAGCAGCTACTTAGAGAGCTAGACTCATCTTTGCGACGCTGGGTAGTCTGGCTCCGTGGCAAGTCTGGAGAGTGAGTTTGAGGCAGGGCATGCCGCTGGGGGTGGTGAATGTGGAGTATGATTGAGGACCCCTTTATCAGGAAAAGGCAGTCCTCCAGCCCTCAAAGGGATGCTGGTCGTGGAGAGCTAGTTGTGTTTCTCGCAGTTCCTGACCCTCCAGCCTTCTGCCACTGTCTCCACAGTTGTGTCTTGAGAGCCCTAACTGGTAGTGATTAAGTCAACAGCAGCTGTGTCTTAGATTTAAAAAAAAATTTTTTAGGGACAGGATTTTGCTGTGTTGCCCGGGCTAGAGTGTAATGATGTGATTGTGGCTCACTGGAACCTGGAACTCCTAGGCTTAAGCAATCCTCCAGCCTTAGCTTCCCAAGTAGCTGGGACAACAGGCTTGGCACATTAAAAAAAAATTTTTTTTTAAAACAAAAGAAAAAAAAATTTGTTTTTTTAGAAACAGGGTCTCGATATGTTGCTCAGGCTGGTCTCAAACTTCTGACCTTAAACAATCCTCCAGCCTTGGTCTCTGAAAGTGCTGGGATTACAGGCATCCGCCATCACGCCCTGCTAATTTTTGTATTTATTGCAGAGACAAAAATTTTAAATTTTATGAAGCTGTCACCATGAAGCTGAATCTTTCTGGGCTCTCTTGTCCTGTGACACACCCGCATGACAGCCATTCAGAGCGTCTGCCCTCTGCACCAACAGGGCAGGGTAGACTTTCCATCTCACAGTCTCCTTTCACCAGGAGTGATGGCTGCCGGCAGCTGCAGTCCGAGGTCAAACCCAGACACCTGGCCTGAGTTTCAGGTGACCTCAGCTAATCACCCACGTGGTGTGGGAAATTGGCATGATTCTCTTGAGCTCTGTCTTTGGAGGCTAAGGGAGGTGCATGCTGCTATAGTTAGACTCTGGGCAGCAGGAGCAGAGTATGTGAGTACTAAAAATATCCCTGGGGCTCATTTCACCAGCACCTAAATCCCTCTCGAGCAGGAGAAGTGGGACCAGAGCTGCCGGAACGAACGCACTCCTGCCTCTCCCACTTCTCCCAGCACCCCCAGGCTGCACGCTGCTCTGAGCTCATTTCTCCTTCCCTCTGGAGCAGCTTTTCTCTTTCTAACTTTTTATTTGCCGCTGTTTCTTGTTCAGGGGCTTTTGTGTGTGTGTGTGAGACAGGGTCCTGCTCTGTCTTCTGTCTTCCAGGCTGCAGCCTCGAACTGCTGGGCTCAAGCAATTCTTCCACCTCAGCCTCTTAAATGGCTGGGACTATAAGTGCACACCAACACGCCTGCTAATTGTTTGTTTGTTTGTTGGGAGGATAGGGCCTCGCTATGTTGCCCAGGTTGGGGCCCTTTATTTCATTAACTGAGGTTGCCCTGAATGTTTATTTATTTATTCATTTATTTATATTTTTGAGATGGAGTCTCGCTCTGTTGCTCAGGCTGGAGTGCAGGAGCACAATCTCAGCTCACTGCAACCTCCGCCTCCTGGGTTCAGGCGATTCTCCTGCCTCAGCCTCCCAAGTAGCTGGAATTACAGGCCTGTGCCACCACACCCGGCTGATTTTTGTATTTTTAGTAGAGTTGGGGTTTCCCCATGTTGGCCATGCTGGTCTCAAACTCCTGATCTCAGATGATCTGCCTGCTTCGGCCTCCCAAAGTGCTGGGATTATAGGCGTGAGCCACCGCGCCCAGCCCTGAATGTTTATTTTAAGCAAGTTTTGCTTGAGTTCACATTTCTGGAGGTGGAGATTTGCTCTGGGACTGTTGCACCTGACCCCACTCCACTGGCAGGTCTGACCCTGTCAGTCCACCCATAACCATATAATAACAGAGCCAGATCTCAGCAAGGCTGCCTGACCGTCTCAGGAACAAAACTCACACTAAAGGTCTGACTGTGTCTCCAGAGTGCCCGAAGGCTGTGGAGGGTGCAAGCAGGCTGGGTGGAGGGGACGCACATTTACCTCCTTGGTGGCATTGTGGCTCTTCATGTTTTCTGCTATGAAATGAACACTGTTAATCACATCTTCAACTTCAGGTGAGTGCTCTGAATTTTCCGCCATCCACTGTAACGGCTGATGACTTAATCTTCTCTTTCTGGTGGCAAGCTCATTTGATTTGTGACAATGAAAGCATTCTTTAAGATGTCTGAGTTCCCCACGGCTCGCAAACTTGCCCTTGGTGGGCCTCCTGGCAAGGCCTCTGGGCACTGCATCAGAACCTGTGCCCCTTGTCATGTCCAGAGGCCACCTCATCAGCAGGACCTGGGGCAGCAGCTGCAGGAAAACCGTCTTCACCCACTTAGGCATGGCGTGCGTGTTCAGGGTGCGGTAGTGTATGTTCAACACAAACACAGTCACCACGATGGACAGTGTGACAAAGATCATGGTGAACAGCAGGTACTCACCCACCAGTGGGACCACCAGAGAGGTAGACGGGATGGTTTCTGTGATGACCAGCAAAAACACAGTCAGAGAAAGCAGGACTGAAATACAAAGCGTCACTTTTTCACCACAGTCCGAAGGAAGGTAAAAGACCAACACGGTTAGAAATGAAATAAAGAGACAGGGGATGATCAGATTAATTGTGTAAAACATCGGCAATCTTCTAATGTAGAAAGAATAGGTTATATCTGTGTATATCTCCTCACAACAGTTGTATTTTATGTCATGTTTGTAGCCAGAGGCGTCAATAATTTCCCATTCACTGTTTTCCCAAAAATCATTCATATCCACTTTTGATCCAATGATTAGAAGATCAATTTCAGCTTTGTCATACGTCCAGGAACCAAATTTTAGTGAACAGTTTTGATGATCAAAAGGGAAAAAGGTGATATCCATAGGACAGGAACTCTTAAAAATAGCTGGTGGAGTCCAGGTTATCGTGCCATTGTATTTAAGAAGAGCTTTTGTCTTGCCTTCAACTTGGAAGTCACCAACAGCACTGCAAAGTAAGTCAGACACCATTAGTAAGACTCCCTTTGTTATGGGCCAGAATACACCAACGGCAGCTTTGGAAAGACACTACAGTGGTCAGAGACCCATACTTGTTATAGAGAACAATGTCGGGCTTCCAAATCTTATCCGCAGGAACGCGAAGAGTCTCAATGCCGTCGTATTCCGTTGGATCCCAGCGCAATTTATAATCATTCCAGATCTAAAATAAATAGAAATTGGCTTTTAAAATTTCTTAAAAACTTTCTTGTCAGGAGCGTTGGCTCATACCTGTAATCCCAGCACTTTGGGAGGCCGAGGTGGGCAGATCATTTGCAGTCAGGAGTTCGAGACCAGCCTGGTCAACATAGTGAAACCCCATCTCTACTAAAAATACAAAAATTAGCCGGGTGTGGTGATACATGCCTGAAATACCAGTTACTTGGAAGGTTGAGGCAGGGGTATCGCTTGAACCTGGGGGGTGGAGTTTGCAGTGAGCTGACATCACACAACTGTACTCCAGCCTGGGTGACAGAGTGAGACTGTCTGGAAAAAAAAAATTCATTTCTTAATAACTTTTTTCCAATGTTAACTTTATAATGGTTTAACAGCTGTTTTTGGAAAAGAAAAATACTCCGGGTGTGGTAGCTCACGCCTGTAATCCTAGCACTTTGGGAGGCCAAGGCAGGTGGATCATGAGGTCAGGAGATTGAGACCAGCCTGGCTAACATGGTGAAACATGGTGAAACCCCGTCTCAATTAAAAATACAAAAAATTAGCCAGGTGTGGTGGTGCTCACCTGTAGTCCCAGCTACTCAGGAGGCTGATGCAGGAGAATCGCTTGAATCCGGGAGGCGGAGGTTGCAGTGAGCCGAGATTGTGCCACTGTACTCCAGCCTGGGTGACAGAGCAAGACTCCATCAAAAAAAAAAAAAAAAAGGAAAAAAATACATTCTTCTTCCTGTTTTTTTGTATTTTTAGTAGAGATGGGGTTTTACCATGTTGGCCAGGATGGTCTCGATCTCTTGACCTTGTGATCTGCCCACCTCGGCCTCCCATAGTGCTGGGATTACAGGTGTGAGCCACTGAGCCTGGCCAAAAATACATTCTTATTTGAAGAATGTATTGATTTCTATCAAAATCTGGACAATTATATCCATGGGGAAAAGGGGGCTAAATAGCTGAGCTGATTTGGGCAAATATTTCATTAGATGATTATCTATTGATTATTAGTTAGCTCATCAAAGTTTTTGGCTCAAATTCCATATTCCATGAGCCATACTCACACTGGAGTGGCAACCCATTTCTAATATCAAAAAGCTCAAGGGTATGATGGTAAGTTTTGTCTTGCTTTTTAACAAAATCTGTATAAAAAATTAAGACTTCTTTTCTTTCCTTTTTTTTTCAATACAGAGAGTCTTGCTCTGTCACCCAGGCTAGAGTGCAGTAGCATAATCTCGGGTCACTGCAACCTTCGCCACCCAGGTTCAAGAGATTCTCTAGCCTTAGCCTCCTGAGTAGCTGGGATTACTGGCACCCACCACCATGCCCAGCTAAGTTTGTATTTTTATTGGAGACGGGATTTCACCATGTTGCCAAGGCTGGTTTCGAACTCCTAACCTCAGGTGATCCACCTGCCTCAGCCTCTCAAAGCGCTGGGATTATAGGCATAAGCCACTGCACCCGGCCAAGACTTTCTTAAGGAAAAGAGGGTATAACTGATAAAACCAGCTGCTGGGAATCTCACATACATCTTCCCAAGCTCAGCTACTGACTTCTCCAAGCCTGGCCAAGCAGGGATCAAAGAGCAGGCAAGCCTCAGACCCTGGAGCTCAAGTTACAGATAAAAATGGGAGATCTGAGAGCAGCAACCAGGAAGAATGGAAATCTCTGTGTCAGAGGGACCTCTGTCACTAGGTGTCTGCACTTGTGAAGCGTGCATCAAATCAGCTATTACCAGAGCTGAACTTTAGGCTTTGGAGATGACCTAGTGGATAATATTTTATATTCTATAACCAGCTGGAGATGGAGTGAGGTAGTGCTTATGGGTTTTATCCATTGGACATCATTAAGCTGACACATGACATAGGCACATACGTGACGCAGCCACAAATTGGTTTCCATGATCTGGTTTACTTCATCCTGGGAAGAAGAAATAATATTTTTAGCCTCAAATGTGCTTGCCATAGAGGTGAGTCTTAGAGCAGAAATGACAACTCAAAAGAACCAAATCTGACTTATTCATGCCAATGGAAGAAGACTGAAAGGCAATGTCTGAAAAGCATCCAGCATGCAACCAGAAGTGCAGCATTTCCACATCTCCCCAGCCCTTTAAACGTGGCTTTAAACTCTTTCAGAGATGATTTAAGTCTGACCTCTTCTGTGAAGCGCTTCTGATCTCTGCAGCCTATAAAGGTTTCTAGTTCCATGAAAGGAAGGAAGGAAAAGAAGAGTGACAGCAGGAAGAAGGGAGGGAGATGCTGCAGACGGTGGTGGGGATTCCAACCCCGCTTAGTGTTTTTACCTGTTCCTTAAATTCCTCCCATCCTCATGCCTAAGGGCTCTCCAGGCTCTGAGTCCTGAAAGCCTACCACGGGAAACTACCTTAAAATGTCAGCCTCTGCAGGGCGCAGTAGCTCACGCCTGTAATCACAGGACTTTGGGAGGCTGAGGTGGGTTGATCACCTGAAGTCAAGAGTTCGAGACCAGCCTGGCCAACATGGTGAAATCCCGCCTCTACTAAAAATACAAAAAAAAACAGGGGGCCGGGTGCAGTGGCTCATGCCTGTAATCCCAGCACTTTGGGAGGCCGAGGCGGGCGGATCACAAGGTCAAGAGATCGACACTGTCCTGGCCAAGATGGTGAAATCCCGGCTCGACTAAAAAAATACAAAAATTAGCTGGGCGTCATGGCACATGCCTGTAGTCTCAGCTACTTGGGAGGCTGAGGCAGGAGAATCGCTTGAACCCGGGAGGTGGAGGTTACAGTGAGCCAAGATTGAACCGCTGCACTCCAGCCTGGCGACAGAGCGAGACTCTGTCTCAACAACAACAAAAATGAGCTGGACGTGGTGGCGGGTGCCTGTAATCCCAGCTACTCAGGAGGCTGAGGCAGGAGAATCGCTTGAATGCTAGGCAGAAGTTGCAGTGAGCCAAGATCGCGCCGTTGCACTCCAGCCTGGGCCACAGAGCGAGACTCTGTCTCAAATAAAAAAAAATACATCAGCCTCCCCCACCATGGAGTTTCCTGCTGGCAGCTGCTACTCACCCACTACCACTACCCCTACCCAAGCCACCACTTCGATCGTTCACTACACAAATATGTATTGAGTAACCACTATGTGCTCTATAAATATTGGGATGTCCTGCCTTCACGTGTCTTAGCTGTCAGATGGGAGACATAAAATTACTAATAGATCTATACTTAACATAAGATAGTGATAAGGCCTATGAAGACAAATAAAAAGGGATGGAACGGTCCATGTGTGGACACACACACTCATGCACACACACACTCATGCACACACTCACACTTATGCACACTGTGACACACTCATGCACTGACATGCACACACCCACACACACTCTCACACACGCACACACTCACACACAATCACATTCATACACACTCTTACACAAGCTCACACTCATTCACACACTCACGCACACACACATTCATGCACAACCACACACATGCACACACATACACGCACACACATGTGCACACAGCTCATGAATACTTACATTCATACACACACTCATACACACTCATGCAGTCACCCACTCACGTGTACTCATGCAAACACACACTCGTCCACATATGCAGTCACACACAATCATGCAAACACTAATGCACACTCTCACATGCATACTCATACACACATTTGTGCAGACACTCACACAGTCTCACACACACTCATGCACACACATAGTCATGCACACTCGTGCACATAATCTCAGACATACACACATCTGTTTAGACAGGATGGGCAAAGAAGGCTTCTCTGAGGAGGTAACGTTTAAGCAGATAATTAAATGACCAGAAGAGAGTCAGGGCTGTGTGGAGGAAGAGCATTCCAGGTAACATCCCAAATGTAATGAGTTTCCTAAGCTACCACCTCTCAGTGGGAGAACTACCAAAGACACAGCTGGCACCTTGAGCAGCCTTACGGGCGGCAGCCTGGGGGCTGTGGGTATGTCTCCAGTGTCCAGCAGTAAATTCTCAAGCCTTCCTCAGCCAACCTTGCTTCCCAAGGCACCCAGGCACCCTCCAGAGTAAATGAGCTCTGTGATGGTGGCCGAGGGAGCCGTGGCCAGGCTCAGACACCAGGCTGCCCTGGGCCATGTGGCTGCCCTGCTTTCTCTTCTCCCCCCACTCCATCCCCACTACTGCCCCTCATGGAAAACTCTTAACAGTAACCCTGCCAGGTTTCCTCTTTCAAATGGGTCTGTGACAAGACAGGCCTGTGACAAGGCACGTTAAGCCCCAAGAATGGTCCTGTGACAAGACCGGGTAAGCCCCAGGGTTTGAAAGGTCAGCAAAGGAATTACAATATGGGTTCTTGTGAGTCCCGGAAGCAAAGAAATGATCTGTACTTATCCACTGGTCCACCAATTCATGGCTTTACAATTACACAAGTCCACAGTCAGTGCCTTCCGGTGATGAAAGTTCCCTTGCAATCTGCAGAGTCCAGCAGGGGCTGTGTCCATAAATCCACTCACTGTTGGTCAGGAATGGACTAGCCCTGCAGTCTCGGTTCCAGGAAGGTCTCCTAGGTGACTGGCACGAGCCCCAACTGCCTCTAAAGCCTGCTTTCTCTCTGAACGAGCACACTGTGTTCAGAGGGCTGGGATCAGCTGGCAAAAGCCAACTCCACAGCCTCACCTCCACAAGCTGGGAGAAGCTCCAGGTGGTATGGACATGGCCCATGGGGATATGGACAGCTTCAGAGGTGTCAGCTGACCCTACAGAACAGGACCTGTCTGGCAAGTCGTACTCTCTCTCCATCCAATTCCAGATCCCACCAATGGGTACGGCACTGCCATCAGACGTCCCTGCTGGAGGAGTCTAAAGACCCACAGCATCAACCCCATTCTTGGCGACATCACCCTGTACCTCCTTCTTGGGAAAATCAATTCATTGACACAGCAGCTGCATCAAAGGCTTTGACTTATGATTTCAAACGGACTCATTGCTGGAGCAGCAGCAGACTCAGAGACTCGGATCAGAAAGGCCAAGTGGGCTGCATTGCACCAGGGCTTTATCTTTGTCATTTCAGATAGGCCAGGCCAGCACAAACACTGGGCAGGGGCTTTGTCCTGGATCTCCCCAAGAAGCACTTGACCTTGCTCCTGCACTGAAAAGAAACAGAAAACTTTCTGGCCAAGGTCATTTTGCATGGCAAAAACACACTTCCAGGTAAAGCCTTGGTGCTCCAGGGCTAAGCTGGGGATCAGACAGAGGACCCCAAGGCCTTCCAGAAGGGAGGGGGCGACAGAGCCTCCTGGCTGTGCCACTTCTCTCGGCCACCCCAAGTCCGCCTGACAACACACAGCTATTGCACTCCTGGGCATTTGTCCCAGAGACATGGAGGTTTATATCTACACTAAAACCTGTACGCAGATATTCACAGCAGCTTTATCTGTAATCAACCAAAAACTAGAATCAGTTCAAATGTCCTTCAACAAGTTAATAAACAAAGCACCATGGGCCAGGTGTGGTGGCTCACACCTATAATCCCAGCACTTTGGGAGGCCGAGGCGGGCAGATGACTTGAGGTCAGGAGTTCAAGACAAGCCTGGCCAACATGGTGAAACCCCATCTCTATTAAAAATACAAAAATTGGCCAGGCATAAGTGGCGCATGCCTGCAATCCCAGCTACTTGGGAGTCTGAGACAGGAGAATCACTTGAACCCGGGAGGTGTAGGTTGCAGTAAGCCGAGATCACACCACTGCACTCCAGCCTGGGCAACAGAGTGAGACTCTATCTCGAAAAAAAAAAAACCCCAAAAAACAAAGCACTCAGCAACCAGAAGGAATGAACTACTGATACACTTAATGACTCGGAGGAATCTCTAAGGGATGGTGCTGAGGGAAAAACCCAGTCCCTCAAGTTTACCTACTTTATGATTCCAGGTACGTATAACATTGTTGAAATGAGAAAATTTCAGAAATGGAGGGCACATTAGTGGGGGAAACAGGCAGAGTCTACAAGAGATACCTCTGTTATTTCTTACAACTGCATGTCATTCTATAATGATCTCAAGAAATAAAAACTCAATTTTAAAAACCTGCAGTTCCAAGTCTCTCTTACAGCTGGAGATAGTCAATGAGATGGAAAGCAACAGCTCTTACGGAAATCACAGAAGTCTAGGATGTACACTTTGCCCTTTTTCTCCCTTCCTTCTATTTCTTGCCAAGAATGTGAATGTGAGGATGGGAATACAGTAGTTATCTTGAACCATGAGGCAACACCGAGAGAAGACGCCTCCTGCAAAGAGTGGTGAAATAGAAAGAAGGAAGGAACTCTGGTCACTGTTGCCACGTCTGGTTTATGCCTTTAGAATCACAGTCTGTGGGAGTGACATCCCCTGGAGTTGTGCGGTGCATAACCTGGGCAACTGAACATAGATATGCAACCAATAACGCCATGAAACTGACCGATGTTAATCTCCTGGACTGTTAACCTTTAGATTTCTGTTGCGTAAGTAAGGAATAAACTTGTTTTGTAAAGGCTGTAGGTTTTCTTTTAATCTCTGATCCTGGCAACCAAATGTAAATGTCGAAATCTGCCTTTACCAGCCCTCCCAGCCCCAACTTCAGAATAACTTCTTGCAAGGGCATGTCCAGCAGGGTTGTGGAGTGATGCCATGCAGTGAGATGGCCCTCACAGATTTCAGAGGAAACTCGGTTCAGCTCTCCGTTCACAACAACCCGGTCCACTGCAAGAACTGCTTCCAGCCTAGCAGGAGACCAGGAACCAGGACAAAGCTACTCCACTTGGGAAGGGGATCAGAACAGGCACTAAATAAATACTCACTAAAGGATGGGCGAGCACATCCAGGTGAGGGGAAACATCTGGCTTTATTTTTTTCAGCCAGTGCATGCACACTTCCAGCCTGGGTCACAGACAGAGGACCGGGCCAGGGTCCTCTTCATCCCCTGGGAAGGATGGACTGAAGAATGCAGTGGGGCCTGACTCATGCCTGTCATGAGGGTCTTTCCCCAGGTGTACCCAGAAGGGCCACCGCCGCCTCATCCACAGAGCAAAGTCTGGGAGGAAGGAGACCCCTTCACCATCCATAGCTGTGGCTGACTTGATGAACAGGGCTCCCCCTCCGTGTGCTGTGGTCTCAGGGACGCTCTAGCGCCCCTCTCTGGAGACGCTTCAGACCTCCTTTGCTTCTAAGCCTGCATCTTCCTGGAATTTGGTCTGAGCCCTGGAGCCCAGACCTTGCTGTACCCAAGAGTATGGGCCCCGCCACCTCCTCTCCCTGCAGTGGAGGAGCACAGATTATTCAAAAGAACGAGCTCCAGTCCTACTTGCCCTTGAACACGGTAGCAAGGAATTAAATTAAATCTTCAAATTGCCATCTTCTTTTTTTTTCCAAGGCTGAATGGAATTGCATTTTTTTTTGTTCTCATATAACATAGAAGACTTAAAGTAATTCTTTTTCTTCTTCTTCTTCTTTTTTCCTGCTCTGTCATCCAGGCTGGAGCACGGTGGTATAATCTCGGCTCACTGCAGCCTTGACCTCCTGGGCTCAAGCAATCCTCCCACTTCAGCCTCCCTGGTAGCAGGGACTACAGGCGAGTGCCACCACACCTAGCTTATTTTTGCATTTTTGTAGAGACAGGATCTTGCTGTGTTGCTTAGGTTGATCTCGAACTCTTGAGATCAAGGGATCTGCCTGCCTCAGCCTCCCAAAGTGCTGGGATTACAGGCATGAGCCACTGCTCTCGGCCTTACAGCAATTTTAACGGTGGAGTCAAAATGGCATGAGCTTTGGCATTAAATCTCAATTTTGCCATTTTGTAGTTGTACGACCCTGGGAAAGTCACTTAACCGAGCTTCCGTTTCCTCAGCAGTGAGATGAAGATGTTGGCCACACAGTGTAAACAGGTGTCGAGTGCATAATGGGTGCCCCATGAAGTTAGCTCCCTTTCACTCCCTTGCAACTCTGTTTCATAAACTGGTTCTGAAAGCACTTCCAGGAAAAACACTGCCTCAACACAGACAGTTGCAGCATCGGTGGGAAAAGGGCCTCCCTCCCAAACGGGGATGGCTTCGAAGGGCCAGATCTTGTGTAGATTTGCTTTTATCTGTATTTCTAAAATTCCTTCATTTACCACGTGCAAAAGTACAACAATGCTGGGGAAAGCTCTGATCAGAGAGCACTCACCACATTGGCTAGCTGGGTGATGGCCACTTCAAAGTGCACCGTGACAGGGTCGGAAACATTTTCCACGGGCCTGATGAACCGGTTGTAATGAGAAAACAGTTTGTGGAAGAGCCTCTCCTCAGTTGCACAGCCTGTGCAGCCTGCAAGGCCAAACAGAGGGGAGAGTTAGAGCCAGCCGGGCCATGGCCACTGCAGAGATTCTGGGCAATTCTTCCCAGGCCCTGTGGGAGCGGACGTCCCAGCCCATGACTACATCCTGGTGCCTTCCCCACCTGTGTGTGCTCCACCAGCACCCCCCTCACCCCACCCTCTATGCCTCAGTTGTTCACCTTTACCATAAAAACAGCAATGCCTGCATTTCAGGACTAGAGCAATATCAAAGCAAATGATGTTGGTCAGAGCATTTCTTCAAGTTTAAGGCACTGCAGATATAAAGGAGTAGACACAAGGCTTGGAATCTTTGCTTATGTCAGTAAAGTAACTCAGTCTTACTGATGGCACTAGACTCTTTCCAGTAATTAAGGAAAATCTTGTCCTTTCTTGTCTAAAATACTGATCCCACTAACATCTGTGTCTACACCAGCAAGGTGCTTAGCTGGAGAATCTTCACCAAGCAAACTGAAATAACTAGTAATTTCATGATGGTCCTGGCAAGTCAAGTTCTTTTAAAAAATCAACTTTGAGGACATGAACAGACACTTCTCAAAAGAAGACATTTATGTGGCCAACAAACATGAAAAAAAAGCTCAATATCACTGGTCATTAGAGGAATGCAAATCAAAACCACAATGAGATGCCATCTCATGCCAGTCAGAATGGCAATTATTAAAAAGTCAAAAAATAACAGATGCTGGTGACGCTGTGGAGAAATAGGTACGCTTTTACACTGAAGTGTAAATTAGTTCAACCATTGTGGGAGACAATGTGGAGATTCCTCAAAGACCTAGAATCTGAAATAGCATTTGACCCAGCAATCCCATTACAGGGTATATACCCAAAGGAATATAAATCATCCTATTGTAAAGATACATGCACACATATGTTCACTGCAGCACTATTCACAATAGCAAAGACATGGAATCAACCCAAATGCCCATCAATAATAGACTGGATAAATAAAATGTGGTGTCTATAAAGACCATGGAATACTATGCAGCCATAAAAAGGAACAAGATCACGTGCTTTGCAGGGACGTGGATGGAGCGCAAAGCTGTTAGCCTCAACAAACTAACACAGGAACAAAAAAGCAAACACTACATATTCTCACTTAAAAGGGGGAGCTAAACAATGAGAACATGTGCACATAGGGAAGGGAAAAACACACACTGGGGCCTGAGGGGTCAGGGGAGGAACGGCATTAGGAAAAATAGCTAATACATGCTGGGCTTAATACCTAGGTGATGGGTTGATAGGTGCAGCAAACCACCGTGGCATGTGTTTACCTATGTAACAAACCTACACATCCTGCACATATACCCCAGAACTTAAAATAAAATAAAAATCGACTTTGCAATTCAGTTATTTTGGAGATTTCTGAGAATGCAAGGTTTTTAACGCCAATTTACTTGACACGTTTTTTAAAAATGGAATATGGTTCTTAAATAATAGCATCTTCATTCACTAAATTCTAGACAATAATTTTATGCATATCTCTTTGTTTTCCAAGAAAATCTTAAAAGTGGGGTTACTTGTCCTCATTTGACATAATTCATTTCATTACTACCTCCTCTGCATTTTCCCTCACAGAATTCAAATTTTATACCTAACATAGGATTCCACTAATTTACCGAAGGGATTTATACATTGAAAGAAAAAAATGGAAAGGGATTGAAAAGCTCATCAGGCAAAATGAATGAAAAGCTCTCTGTTAAATTACTAAATGGTAAGAGTTGCCTGACGAATGCCTTTGGAAACAGTGAAACACTAGGGTTTTAGCAGGAAGGACAAATTTAAGGTAAAACATTATTCTTGCCATCATAATTAATCATGGTAAACATATTTCTCCATAACAGACAACAAATAATCCTCCTCATTACCCATTGTCTTCTTCCTTGAGACATTTTATAGCTGATAAACCCTTCATCAGCCTTGAAAAGCAAGTCCCCTGAAAACCTAACAGCATAGAAATGTGATTTTGTTCAGTAGAACAGCAGTTGTCAGTTTCTAAGTTGTAACTTTTAAAATGAATTATCTTACTCTTGAGACACGTTTCAGCATAGTAACATGACGTTTCCCGAAACGAACATGATTACTTAGAAAATGGAAGGGTTCGTTGACTGAGTAATAATATCAGCTGACAAATAAATCATCACTTTGAAAAAATATTAAACATGACTATAAATAAATAGGTTTAATACAGCCACAGCAGAGATGATAGAAAACGCTATCATTCTTCTTATTATTCTTTGTTAATAAACTTATTAAGAATAATAAACTTATTATTCTTATTAATAATCATTCTTATTATACTTTAATTCTTCTTATGCTTTATTCTTCTTTCATTCTTCTTATTATACTTTAATTGGGAAAATAAAATAAAATATGGCTTACACTAGGTTTCACGTCCTCTCCTCCCCACCCTACCCCTCAGATTTCATCTTTTGTGTTATACCTAATGAATAAAAAACAAATAGATTAATTAGCAGTTGTAACAGTGGTGGCTCCTATGCAGACCACAGAATCTTTTATTAATATATCTTCTCAAGCACAACTAGAAAATAAAATAAATACATGTAGCTACAAAGGTAACAGATGAGCAGAAATAAAACCTACCTTTAAAGAAAGGTGTGAACACACACAGCCAGAGACACAAGCCCCCGTGAAGGAATCCCTGCCCTTTGCTGGTCGTCATAGTTAAAACACACTTGGATTCCTTTTTTCCAGGCAAAGGATTGTGGAAAACAAAGAGCTATCAGCCGCACACATCCAACCTTGACATCATCAGAAGCTCACTGCAATCCGAGTGTGTCTTCTGAGAAACCAAAACATCCCCATGACTTCACATAGTTATTCCCAGTATCAGAGACTGAGGCAGACATGAAGGGCGAATAAAAAGGATGAGATTTGATGTCAGATGAGTCATCACATTTCCTATCAGCCTAGATGTGGCTTCATGCAAGAAAGGTGAAGAAAAGCAGAGAGGAAATGCTGAGGCAGCCAGGACCCCTGGAGGACGAACACCTGTGAGTGGCTGAGATCTTTCTGTGGTGCAATCTCAACCATAATCAGGGGGATTCACTGACCTCCAACTACAGGGAAAGCTCACGCTAGGGCCCAATAAGTTTGTTCTGACTCATGGAGTTCTCCAGTTAATCAAGGCTTAACCATGTTAGAAAACTTTCTAAAATATGAATCCTCATTTCTGTCTTAATGAATGCAGCTTAGAGAGAACAGAAGTTTGTTTTTGTTTGTTTGTTTCTGACTCCAGGGCTTCCAGTGCCCTGTCTTTCTGAGTTTCTGAGTTCAGTGATCATCCAGGACTAGAGACTAGATGTCAGAGAATGAGAGGAATGGATACACCTGAATATTTTCACATTTATTTAAATATTCTTATTGCAAAGCATGGTGGATCATGCCTGTAATCCCAGTACTTTGGGAGGCCAAGGCAGGAGGATCTCTTAAGGCCAGGAGTTCAAGACCAGCCTGGGCAACATAGGGAGACCTCGTCTCTACAGAAAATAGAAAATTAGCTGAGGCATGCTAGTGCATGCCTGTGGCCCCAGCTACTTGGGAGGCTGAGGTGGGAGGATCACTTGAGCCCGGTAGGTTTAGTGCAGTGAGCTGAGATCATGCCACTGCACTCTAGCCTGGGAGAGAGAAGCAAGACCCTGTCACAAAAGTAAATAAATGTGCTGGGCTCAGTGGCTCATGCCTGTAATCCCAGCATTTTGGGAGCTGAGGCAGATGGACTTGAGGTCAGGAGTTTGAGACCAGTCTGGGCAATATGGCAAAACCCCATCTCTACTAAAAATACAGAAATTATCAGGGCATAATGGTGCGCACCTGTAGTCCCAGCTGCCCAGGAGGCTGAGGCAGGAGAATCATTTGAGCCTGAGAGACAGAGGCTGTAGTGAGCGGAGATGGCGTCACTTCACTCCAACCTGGGAGGCAGAGTAAGACCCTGTTTCAAAAATAAATAAATAAATATCCTTGTTAAACTGGTTTTTCTTATAATTTTCCTCTTTTCGGTATAAGTTTAATGTCAGTGGGTTTCTAATTAATTGAGCCTCTGATCAGATCAGTGTTGGTTAAAGAAGAATTAAACTGAAGAAAGACCAGGCATGGTGTGACTCATGCCTATAATCTCAGCACTAGGGGAGGCCAAGGCCGGCAGATCCCTTGAGCTCAGGAGTTTGAGACCAGCCTGGGCAACATGGTGAAACCAGGTTTCTACAAAAAATACACAACCAATTAGCTGGGCATGGGGGCATGCACTTGTAGTTCCAGCTACTTGAGAGGGTGAGTTGGGAGGATCACCCAAGCGCAGGAGTTCAAGGCTGCAGTGAGCCCCAGTCATGTCACTGCACTCCAGAATGGGTGACAGAGTAAGACCCTTTCTTAAAAAAAAAGGCCGGGCACACTGGCTCACACCTGTAATCCCAGCACTTTGGGAGGCTGAGGCAGGCGGATCACCTGAGGTCAGGAGTTCGAGATCAGCCTGGCCAACATGGTGAAACCTCGTCTCTAATAAAAATACAAAAATTAGCCAGGTGTGGTGGTGTGCACCTGTAGTCCCAGCTACTGGGGAGGCTGAGGCAGGAAAATTGCTTGAACCTGGGTGGCAGAGGTTGCAGTGAGCCGAGATCACACCACTGCGCTCCAGTCTGGATGACAGAGCAGAAAAAAAAAAAAAAAAGCCACCCTAGAGGATGAGTCCTTTGGAATGCACCAAAAGTCAGCTCTTGCTCCATTCCAGGAGTAGGCAAACTGTGTCCCACTGTACCAAGGATATGGAGCAGGAGGATGGGGGCTTTATGTGCAGAGTTTGCAGAGGAGCTCCCCAGAGGGGAGGAACACAGGAAAGAGAATGTGGATTCTGGAGTCAGACAGACCCAGAGCTGGCCTCTCGTCCTGAGACTCACCTGGAGGACATTGGGCAAGTCACTGAAGCTACCTCAGCCTGTCCTTAAATTATGTTACTGAATTTAAATGTGATTAAATTCAGTAACATAAATCATTGACTCTCTCTCCACCAATTTCGCATGTAATTGTTACTCACTCTGTTGCAGGGACAAATAGGTAACACAATTAAGTAACTCTTGGAGCCTGAACTTGTAAGAAGTATATAGTTTAAGTGTTTATAAAGAAAATGCATTCTCCATTCAAAGAAAACATTATTTATTTATTTATTTATTTATTTTTTAAGACGGGGTTTCACCATGTTGGTCAGGCTGGTCTTGAACTCCCAACCTCAGGTGATCCCCCTGCCTTGGCCTCCAAAATGCTTGGATTACAGGTGTGAGCCACCACGCCCAGCCCAAAGAAAACATTTAAACTATTACCCCATCATCAGAAAAATACTTGAGATTTGTCATTGAATTAAGGGTTTTTTATCCTGCTCCAAACTCTTTTTGAAAATTGCAGAGATCCGGCCAGGCGCAGTGGCTCATGCCTGTAATCCCAGCACTTTGGGAGGCCTAGACTGGAGGATCACTTGAGGTCAGGAGTTTGAGACCAGACTGACCAACATGGTGAAACCCCGTCTCTACCAAAAATACAAAAATTAGCCAGGTCAGGTGGTGCATGCCTGTAATCCCAGCTATTTGGGAGGCTGAGGAAGGAGAATCACTTGAACCCAGGAGGTAGAAGCTGCAGTGAGCTGAGACAATGCCATTGCACTCTCCAGCCTGGTAACAGAGTGAGACTCCATCTCAAAAAAAAAAAAAAAAAAAAGGCAGGCATGGTGGCTCACACCTGTAATCCCATCACTTTGGGAGGCCAAGGTGGGTGGATCACCTGAGGTCAGGAGTTTGAGACCAGCCTGACCAAGATGGTGAAATCCCATCTCTACTAAAAATACAAAAAATTAGCCATATGTGGTGGCAGGTGCCTGTAATCCCAGCTACTCGGGAGGCTGAGGCAGGAGAATCACTTGAATCCGGGAGGTGGAGGTTGCAGTGAGCTGAGATTACGCCATTGCACTCCAGCCTGGGCAACAGAGAGAAACTCTGTCTCAAAAAAAAAAAAAAAAAAAGAAAGAAAGAAAGAAAGTAAATTGCAGAGATGGAAGTTAAAAGCAAACACATGGGGAGAAAATAAACATGTTTTCTAAAAATAAAATTTAAAAATCATAAAAACAAAAGATTTAAAGACATTCTGTTTTTTCCTGATGTGACTTGACAGTGCTTCATGTTCATATTCCAGGAATTCGTTTTTGTTCAGCTATATTGTTGAAACAGTCTAAGCTCTAGAGTGCTGTCCATGGTTTCCTGAGGTGGAAAGGATGAAGGAAGGTGGGGGGATACATGGAGCCTTGGATGGAAAGAAGCTTATTAATATTGGAAGTGCTTTGGTGTCTCCCATGCCTTATTGCCCACTCCACTTTACCCTTCATTCCTCATAGCCATTTTTAAAGGGAACTAGAAAGAAGCAGTGGATCTTAACTTTTTCAGGTCCATGAGTCAGATCGAAACTATAGATCCTGTTGGGCATGGTGGCTCACACCTGTAATCCCAGCACTTTGGGAGGCCAAGGTGGGAGGATCACCTGAGGTCAGGAGTTCAAGACCAGCCTGGCCAACATGGTAAAACCCCATCTCTACTAAAAATACAAAAAAAAATTAGCTGGGTGTGGTGGTGTGCACCTGTAGTCCCAGCTACTCAGGAGGCTGAGGCAGGAGAATCACTTGAACCCAGGAGACGGAGGTTGCAGTGAGTCGAGATCATGCCACTGTATTCCAGCCTGGGCGACAGAGTGAGACTCCATCTTAAAGAAAAAAAGAAAGAAAGAAAGAAACTATGGATCCTATACCTCTCCATATACATGTGCAGAGTAAACAGAATTTTTCATATGACTTCTGGGAACTCACAGATCCATAAAAAGCCAACACTGGGTGGAGGGTAACCATAGTTGGTTTCATCGTTTCCCCCACTATCTGTCCCCAGTCCCTCTATGTCATCCCTTTTAAAGAATTATACATTCTTGCTGGGTGTGGTGGTGCCTGCCTGTAGTCCCAGTTACTTGGGAGGCTAAGGTGAGAGGATCGCTTGAGCCTGGGAGATCAAGTCTCCAGTGAGCTGTGATTTCACCACTGTACTCCAGCCTGGGCAACAGAGTGAGATGAGAGCCTGCCTTGAAAAATAAGAAGAAGAAATAAGAAATACGTTCTAAAGAACTAATGTGTTAGGAAACTGATAGCCTTCAGAGAATAATTATTGGGTTTCTTTTTGTTTTATTCATAGAAGCTCATTTCAATTTGGAGGTTTTCTGAGGAAAAAAGAGGTGATACTGTTTAATATGAAACTTTTATTATAAAAACTATTTTAAGCTTCCCCTCCACTCCCATTTGCTAAATTAGATCCAGTATTTCATTCTGATCTGAAAATAAAGACAATTTGATATGGTTATATACGATTGATTATGCTCTTGTTTGAAGTTTGAGGGTTTTTTGGCATAGAAACTGCACGGATGGACATTTTTGTTGACCTTACTCCAACTGTCAGTTCTCTTTAAACTCAAAATGAGAACATTCTTTAGTTGTCCATAAAGAAATATAAAGGAAATAGCCCTTTAAACATGTATTATTTATAACTCCACTGCAGCAAAAAACATCATCAATAATTTAATGATCCCATCTGCTTTTTTAAAATATCCACTGTCATTAACTCTCACATGTTCAAATCCTGAGTCGATAGTATTTCACATCCACCACTCTTGACATTTCCAAATCACGCAGGGAAAATGAAACAGCAGTAGGGTAAGTATTCAAATTAAATGCTAATTTTAAACCACAAAGAAACATTTAATAAATCGCTAATTATAGGGGAGGCTCCAATTAACTCTACAATGCCCATCTTTTGTCCATCTAAATTTTAAGAAAAAAAGAGAGGCTTAGAATCTAGGGTGGAGTCAAGCAGTGAAAGTTAAAACTGTGTTGAGACTGTTCAGACATTGAATAATAACTACAGCTTCCTCTGAGCACGTCCTGTGTTCCAATCACCGTGCCAGGGTCTCTAAATTCTCACTTTCAATCCTCACAGCGGTTCTATGAAGCAAGACTCGATTTTGCAGGTTAGGTGACACTCAGGGAGGGCAGGTGACTCACTTAAAGGTCCATCGCAGCTGATCAGTGGCTGAGTTGGATTTCCAATCTAGGTCTGTCATGTCAAAGCTATGCTTTAACCTTAAAGCAATCCTAAAGTACTGTTTGATCCATGAATACTTTGTATGTTCAATATATTTCTAGAAAGCTGTTACTGACATGGGCCGAGGTTAGCCCCACCTGTGTTGTTACTCACCATGGATCCCCTTGATCCACTCCACCTGGTGAGGAAGCCAAGGCTAGTTAATACAGGGAGTTGAAACAGTGGACATAATGCCAGACAGAAGTGGGAGCCAGAGAGACCGTCCCCTTAGGCTACAGGCTGATGTCAGGCAAGTTCTCAACCCTGGGGCAGTGGCCAGTGACAGCCACACCCATCCAGGCCGTGCTCTTGCTAACTGTGTCATGAACATCTCGAAGGTAAGAACTGGTGGAGAGCACATGGGCCACATGCCTCCAGCCAGAACAATTCCCATACAGACCTCTGAGAACCTTCTATCAATAATAACCTTCTATTACCTCCCTCCAGACTTTAACAATCATCTCTGGGCCTTTCAAGGTAGAGGGAAATGTGCCTAAGTTTTAAGTCTCTTAAAACATTCAATTCAGTTACCATTGTCATAGAACACAGCAGTTATTATCATACAATTTATTGTACTATAGCAGACACAGCTCTGTGATTGTAAATGAAAATAACAATACCAATGTGTTTGTTTCCTAGGACCCCTGTAACAAATTACCACCAACTTGGTGAGTTCATAGAGCAAAAAGTCATTCTCTCACAGTTCTGAGGCTAAAAGTCTTTTTTTTTTTTTGAGACGGAATCTTGCTCTGTTGCCCAGGCT
The DNA here is from genome assembly GCA_963573385.1 of Cacajao melanocephalus. Classification (NCBI taxonomy): domain Eukaryota; kingdom Metazoa; phylum Chordata; class Mammalia; order Primates; family Pitheciidae; genus Cacajao; species Cacajao melanocephalus. The sequence goes on along the minus strand of CAUYLG010022392.1, from coordinate 69,633 downwards.
GGAGTGCAGTGGCATAATCTCAGCTCACTGCAACCTCTGCCTCCCGTGTTCAAAGTCTCCTGTCTCAGCCTCCCAAGCAGCTGGGATTACAGGCATGCACCACCACGCCCAGCTAATTTTTGTATTTTTAGTAGAGACTGGGTTTTGCCATGTTGGCCAGGCTGGTCTCGAACTCCTGACTTCAGGTGATCCGCCTGCCTCTGCCTCCCAAAGGATTATTGGGATTACAGGCGTGAGCCACCACTCCAGGCTGAAGCTAAAAGTCTTACATCAGGGTGCTGGGGCAAGGCCACACTCCCTGTGGAGGCGCTAGGGGAGGATCCTTCCCTGCCTCTTCCAGCTCCTGGCTGGAATCGCTCCAGCCTCTGACTTTGTGGTTGCTCAGTTTTCCTTGTGCCTGTGCCTGTGCCTGTGCCTTCTCTTCTGTCTCTTACAAGAAAGCTAGTTATTTTGGGCCTCCAGGTAATCTCCGATAATCTCACCTCTGGATTCTTAATTACATCTGCAAAGACCCTTTTTCTAAAGAAGATCACATTCACAACTACCAGGGGTTAGGACGTGAACACATTTTTTTTTTTGGAGGGCCACCCATCAGCCCACTACACCATGCCCCAGGATTGTGGTAAGGATTTAATTAGAAAATATATCTAAGAGCAGCTATTGAAATACATAGGGGCAATGCACATTAATTTTCTTCTTCCGGAGAAGAACATTTTGATGTGTACAATGACAAACTTTTGGACCCAGTGGGGAGACCCAGAAATTATGACTGCTTTTACAGAAAAATGGTACCAATTTCTTGTTCTTTTGAAGAAAAAAACCTAAAAGTCTATGCATATGATGGCTTCTGATTAGCAGTTCTCAAATTTTAATGTGCATCAGAATCAAGGGTTGGGGCAATATTTTTTATTTTTTAACATTTTTTAGAGACAAAGTCTCCCTCTGTCACCTGGGCTGGAGTGCAGTGGCATAATTATAGCTCACTGGAGCCTCAAACTCCTGTGCTCAAGTGATCCTCTCATCTCAGCCTCCCAAGTAGCTGAAACTATAGGTGTGAGCCACCATGCCTGGATAATTTTTTTACTTTTTGTAAAAACAGTTTCACTATGTTGCCCAGGCTGGGTCTGGAACTCCTGACCTCAAGTGATCCTCCTGCTCCAGTTTTCTATAGCACTGGAATTACAGGGGTGAGTCACCACACCCAGCTGGGCAATCTTACAAGATCAGTTTACAGGTTCCATCCTTAGAAATTCTGATTCAGTGATGTGGCCTGGGGACCCAGATTTAACTGCATTTTGTAAAAGCTTCAGAGTTGATCCTGATGCAGGTGGCCAGCACTACACATCTGAAGAGCAATCCTCCAGAGAGTTGCAGGAAGATTTCCATCCAGTCCATTTACAGTGTGGTTCTGTGATATTATAGAGTTAGACGTTTCTGGGACATCTGTGTCCCCGTAAATTTGTATGTCACAAAGCAGAAATGTTAGAGATATTCTGAAGTTGCTATACAAGACACTGTATTTCATGTGAAAAAGCTAACTCAACATCAGGATAAGCTCTACTATGTTCTGGGCACGGTGATAGATGCTGAATATAGTTACGCAAAGTACACATTTATTTTTTTCAGGTACCCATGGATTTATAAAACTTGACCTCTTGTTAAGACACCAAAAAGTTCCAACAAGCAACAAAGAATCTGTATCAGATAGAATATTCTCTGTCCACAAAAAAGCAAAATTAAAAATCAATTCCAAGATAATACCCCAAACTTCCCTTTGTTGCAGGTATTAAAATGTTATATCAGTTCTCTGTTTTTAAGAGGAGATTAAACTAATTATGGATAAAATATGGCTTTTGTCTCTCTAGGCTGTGAATACAGCTGGGATATTAATCACGAGGTCCTAATTGTACCAGTTCTAACCCCCTACAGTCACGCTGAATTCAGCCCCTTCCCAAAATTGCCCTGTTATTTAGGATTCTGTCAATGCCCCTGTGAGAGCTTGATGCTGCCTTTGGCTTCCCTGTTACCTTGCTGGGCAAAGCCATCTTCCCAAATGCCAAAGCCACCCTAGAATCTGAGTTAGTGGGAGAGAAATGCGAATTGGGGCTGGGAGGGGGATCCAGGCAGGGGTGCCAGAAAGAACCTATGTCCAGCCAGAAGACAATGGAGTGATATTTTTAAGGTATGAAAAGGAAAACAGAATTCTTTTTTTTTTCCTTTTCCTTTCTTTTTTTTTTTAATCAATCAATAGGAATTGGGCACTGGGAAAACAGAATTCTATTCCCAGCAAAAATTTGTTTTGCAAGCAGAAGTGAAATAAATGTTTTTGCAGATACATAAAAGCAGGAAAATGTTATCACCAGCAAACTTATGCTGTAAGAAATGTTTTAAAGCTACTCAAGTAAAAGGGAAATAACACAGATAAAAATGTGGATCTAAAAGAAATGAAGATCTTAGTGAATGACAAATATGTGTGTAAATATAAAAGACATTTTTTCTTATTTGAAAATCTCAGTTAGAGGCGAAGCATGGTGGCTCAGCACCTTGGGAGGCCAAGGTAGGTGGATCATTTGAGCCCAGGAGTTCGAGACCAGCCTGAGCAACATGGCAAAACCCCATCCGTAAAAAAAAATAAAATAAAATCTCAGCTGGGTGCAGTGTGGCTCATGTCTGTAATCCCAGCACTTTGAGAGGCTAAGGCAGGCGGATAGCTTGAGCCCAGAAGGTCAACACTGCAGTGAGCCGTGTTCACTCCACTGTACTCTAGCCTTGGTGACAGAGCGAGACCCTGTCTGAAAATAAATAAATTAATTAATATCTCTTTAAAAGACAATCGCTTTTGAAAAACAAATGTTAAAAGTAATGTATCGTGGGGTTATAAAATGTATGATAATGACAGCACAGAGGTCCGGAGAAGAAAAATAGAAATCTATTGTTATAATGTTCTTATACTACATGTAAAATGGTATAATATTATTTGAAGATAGACTGTGGTATGTTAAAGGTGTATACTATAAACCCTAAGGCAACCACTAGACCTGGATAACAAAAAAAGCATAGCTTTGGATTCACAAGAAGTAGGAAAAAAGCAAAAAAACATAGCTAGTAAGCCAAGAAAGGAGATAAAATGGAATAATAAAACATATTTATTTAACACAAAACAAAGGGGGAAAGGAGAGCAAGCAAACAAATAAAAAATAGGACAAGCCGGGCGCGGTGGCTCATGCCTGTAATGCAAGCACTTTGGAGGGCAAGGCCGGCGGATCACCTGAGGTCGGGAGTTCAAGACCAGCCTGACCAACATGGTGAAACCCGGACTTTAAAAAAAATAAAAAAAATAAAAATATAAAAGAATAAATAGGACAATAGGAAAAAGTAGTAAAATGGTAATGTAAACCCAACCAATTTGAGAGCTCATTAAATGTAAATGGAATCATGCGAGGTGGCTCACGCCTATAATCCCAGCACTTTGGGAGGCTGAGGTGGGTGGATCACTTGAGGTCAGGAGTTCAAGACCAGCCTGGCCAACATAGTGAAACCCTTTTCTATTAAAAATACAAAAAATTGGCTGAGCGTGGTGGCTCACGCCTGTAATCCAAGCACTTTGGAGGCCAAGGCGGGCGGATCACCCGAGGTCGGGAGTTCAAGACCAGCCTGACCAACGTGGTGAAACCCCGTCTTTATTAAAAAAAAAAAAATTAACTGGGCATGGTGGTGTGCCCCTGTAATCCCAGCTACTCAGGAGGCTGAGGCAGGAGAATTCCTTGAACCAGGAGGCAGAGGTTGCAGTGAGCCGAGGTCTTGCTATTGTACTCCGGCCTGGGTGACAAGAAGGAAACTCCGTCTGAAATTAAAAAATGGATAAAACACATCAATTAAAAGACAATAAACATTTGTTAGAATTAACCAGTGAAGCTATTTGATCCTGGTCTTTTCTTTGTTGGAAGCTTTTGCATTACTAACTGCCTTAGTTCATTTTGTGATGCTGTTATAGAATATCACAGGCTAGGTAATTGATAAAGAAAAGATATTTATTTCTTACAGTTCTTGAGGCTGGTAAGTCCCAGGATGAGGGGTTGACATCTAGCAAGAGCCTTCATGTTGTGTCATAAAATGGCAGAAGGCATAAGAGCAAGAGGGCAGGGGAGAGACAGTAAGAGGGCCAAATTTCCTCCTATTACAAATCCACTCTTGCAATAACTAAACCAATCCTGTAATAATCACATTAACGTATTCATGAGGCATCAGTGACCTAATCACCTCTTACTAGGCTCTACTGCTCAACACTATTGCATTGGGGATTAACTTTGGAACACGTGAACTTTAGGGAACATATTCAAACCATAGCACTTAATCTTTTTAGTTTGTATAGGTCTATTTGTGACTTTCTAGGAAGTTGTTATGTCAACTAAGTCATCTAATTTTTGGCATACAGGCATTCAAAATATTCCATTTTAGTTACGTAAGATCAGTAGAGATTCTTTCCCTCTTTCATTCTTGATTTTAGTAATTACATTCTTCTCTCTTTTCTTCTTGGTCTGTCTATCTAAAAGTTGGCCAACTTTGTTGATTGTTTTCAAAGCCCACAGTTTTGGTTTCATTTATTATTTTCCTTCTTTTTTTTCTATTCTGTATTTTCTTAATTTCTACCCTAATCTGTTCCTTCTGCTTACCTTGGGCTTTTACAGTTTAGGCAGTCCATTAGTTTGAGATCTTTTCTTTTTTTTTTCGAGATGGAGTTTCGCTCTTGTCACCCAAGCTGGAGTGCAGCGGCACGATCTCGGCTCACTGCAACCTCCATCTCCCAGGTTCAAGCAATTCCCCTGCCTCAGCCTCTTGAATAGCTGGGATTACAGGTGCCCACCACCACACCCAGCTAATTTTTGTACTTTTAGTAAAGACGAGGTTTCACCATGTTGGCCAGACTGGTCTAAAACTTCTGACCTCAGGTGATGCAGCCACCTGGGCCTCTGAAAATGCTGGGATTACAGGCATAAGCTACGGCACCTGGCCATCTTTTCCTCTCTTTAAATATAGTTGTTTACAGCTATAAATTTCTGTGTACTACTTTAACTGCATCCCATAAGTTTTTATTAGTTGCAGTTTTATTTTCCATTATCTCAAAGTATTTTCTAATTCCTCTTGTGATTTCTTTTTGACCCATTAGTTACTTAAGAGTATATTGATTAATTTCCATATATTCATGAATTTCCCAGATTATCTTGTGTTACTCATTTCTAATTTAATTCCATTGTGATCAGAGAATAATATAGTTTATATTATTTCAGTCATTTAAAATTTATTGAAGGTGGTCATGGTGGCTCACATCTGTAATCCCAGTGACTCAGGAGGCTGAAGCAGGAGGATTGTCCAAAGCTAGAAGTTTGAGACCAGCCTGGGAAACATAGGAAAATCCCATCTTTACAAAAATAAAAAATTTAGCCAGGCATGGTGGTGCTCGCCTATAGCCCCAGCTACTCAGGTGGCTGAGGTAGGAGGATCACTTGAGCCCAGGAGTTCAAGTCTGCAGTAAGCCATGATCATGCCACTGCACTCCAGCCTGGGCAACAGAGTGAGACCTCAACTCTATAAATAAACAAATGAATAAATAAACTCATTGAGACTTTTTCATGGTCCAGCATATGGTCTATTTTGAAGAATGTTCTGTGTATACCTGAGAAAAAAATATATTCTGATGCTTTTGAGTGGGAAGTACTATAGATGTCTGTTAAGTCTCATTGGTTTATATTGTTCAAGTCTTTTATTTCCTTAATGTGCTTCTGACTTGTTCTAACTATTATTGAAAGTAAGGCACTGAAATCTCTAACTATTGCTTATTGTCTGTTTCTCCATTCACGTCTAACTGATTTTGTTTCATGTATTTTGGTGCTCTGTTATAAGGTGAATATATGGTTTTAACTGTTATTTTTCCTGATGAATTAGAAAGTTTATCTTTATAATATACCCCACTTTAGCTGCATAAACTTGTTTTTTTTTTGATGGAGATTTGCTCTTGTTGCCCAGGCTGGAGTGCAATGGTGCGATCTCGGCTTACCACAACCTCCGCCTCCCGGGTTCAAGGGATTCTCTTGCCTCAGCCTCCCAAGTAGCTGGGATTACAGGCATGTACCACCATGCCCGCTAATTTTGTATTTTTAGTAGACAGAGTTTCTCCATGTTGATCAGGTTGGTGTTGAACTACCGACCTCAGGTGATCCGTCCGCCTCGGCCTCCCAAAGTGCTGGGATTACAGGCATGAGCCAGCATGCCTGGCCCAACATTTCTGTTTTAAAGTATAGTTTGTCTGATATTAGTATAGCCATTCGAGCTCTGTTTTGATCATTTCTTGCACAGTATATCTTTTCTATTCTTTTACTTTCAATCTATTTATACCTTTGAATCTAAAGTATGGCTCCCATAGAGAGAATATTGTTGAATCATGTTTTTAAATCCAGCCTCACAATATCTGCCTTTTATTGGATTATTTAATCCATTCACATTTACTGTTATGATTGATATGTTTGGATTTACCTCTGCCATTTCGTTTTTTGTTGTCTGTGTCTCATCCTTCTTTTGCTCCTTTGTTTCTCCTTTATAGTCCCATTTTGCATTAAGTGAGTTTTTCCAGTGTATTTTTAAGTAATTTTAAGCTACATTTTTCACTTATTTTCATTATAGCTGATCTATGGCTTACAATATACATTTTATAATCTACTTCAGAACCTTTACTAGCTTATTTCAAGTGAGATACATAAACTTTACTTTTTTTTCTTTGAAAACCACCTTGTTAATAAACTTTACTTCTATATAGCTCTGTTCCTTTCTCCTCCTCATACACTTATAAAAACACCTTTATTGAGATATTATATATGTAATTTTTTTTTTTGAGACAGTATTTTGCTCTTGTTTCTCAGGCTGGATTTCAGCTCACTGCAACCTCTGCCTCCCAGGTTCACGCGATTCTCCTGCCTCAGCCTCCTGAGTAACTGGGACTACAGGCACATGCCAGCAAGACCAGCTAATTTTTTGTATTTTTAGAAGAGCAGTGGTTTCACCATGTTAGCCAGGATGGCATCAATCTCCTGACCTCATAAACAGCCCACCTCGGCCTCCCAAAGTGCTGGGATTACAGACTTGAGCCACCACACCCGGCCATAATTTTTATTTTTAAATGCAAGTGTCCAATGTAAAAAGTTTGGTGATTTGGGACATATACATACACCCGTGATACCATCACCACAATCAAGGTAATAAACATATTCAGCCTCTCCAAATGCTTTCTTGTGCCCTTTTGTGGGTTTTTTTCTTGCTTGTGTGCGGGTGTGTGTGTGTGTGTGTGTGTGTGAAGAACATTTAACACAAGATCAATCCTCTTATTGAAATGGAGTTTTGCTCTGTTGCCCAGGCTGGAGCGCAGTGGTGTGATCTCAGCTCACTGCAACCTCTGTCTCCCGGGTTCAAGCAATTCTCCTACCTCAGCCTCCTGAGTAGCTGGAATTGCAGGCACATGCCACCATGCCCAGTTAATTTTTGTATTTTTAGTAGAGACGGGGTTTCGCCATGTTGGCCAGGCTGGTCTGGAGCTCCTGACCTCAAGTGATCCACCCTCCTTGGCCTCTCAAAGTGCTAAGATTACAGGAGTGAGCCACCATGCCTGGCCTCTTAGCAAAATTTTAAGATCACATCATGTTTTTAACCATGGGCACAATATTGTATGGGAAATATCTAGAATGTGTTTCTTTTTTACGTGTTATTATTGGTATGCATATGATGTTTATTTATGTTACAAACCCAAGAATGCATTATTATAATTATTATGTTATATAATTTGATGTCTTTTATGGAAACCAAAAGGAAAAAGTAAAGTGTACATTTACAGTTTGTTATATTAACCTTCTGATTTACCATTTCTGTTCCTCTCCATTTGTTCCTGTGATTCCAGTGACCATCTGGAATCCCAGCCTTACTTCAGCACAGCTTTGTCTTCACCAGCCTCTTTGTGCTATTATTGTCAAATATCTTATATCTCTGTTACAGGACCAACAATGCAATTATGTACATACATTTTTGCAACTGCTTTAAAAATCAGTTAAGAGAAGAAAAGGCTGTCTATTCCCCTGATCTCACAGTTAGGCTCTGGCTGGTCACTCACTCAGCCAGAATCCTGTATTGTGGACCTCAGATAAGGAGTGAGTGAGAACTAAACCCAGAATCCAGAAGGTCGAGGCTGTTGGACCACAGGTCAGGAGTTCAAGACCAGTCTGGTCAACAGAGTGAAACACTGTCTCTACTAAAAATACAAAAAAAAAAAAAATTAGCCAGGTGTGGTGGCAGGTGCCTGTAATCCCAGCTACTCAGGAGGCTGAGGCAGGTTCAATCACTTGAACCTGGGAGGTGGAAGTTGCAGTGAACTGAGATCATACCACTGGATACCAGCCTGGGCGATAGTGCGAGACCCCATCTCAAAAAATAAAAATAGAAGATATCATGTTAATATATGTTCTCAAGTTGTTTTCAGAAATCTCTACCCCCATCAGATGAAAAATGCCACCCTGCTGTCATATGGACCTCACATAAGAGGTGAGAACTAAATCCGGACTTAATTCTTTGTTCTAAGTTTTTTCCTGACAGGTCTGGAGAGAGTCACATCCTCAGGCCACATCTTCTTTTTTTTTTTTTTGAGACAGAATCTCGCTCTGTTCCCCAGGCTGGAGTGCAGTAGCCTGATCTTGGCTCACTGCAACCTCCGCCTCTCAGGTTCAAGTGATTCTTCTGCCTCAGCCCTCCCAAGTAGCTAAGACCACAGGTACACACCATCACACCTGGCTAATTTTTGTATTTTCAGTAGAGATGAGGTTTTGCCATGTTGGCCAGGCTGGTCTCAAATTCCTAACCTCAAGTGATCCACCTGCCTTGGCCTCCCAAAGTGCTGGGATTACAAGCATGAGCCACTGTGCCTGGCCAAGTCAGGACAATTTGAAGCTAGGTGTTGTCACCACCTAGGTATTGTCACCTCCTAGGTGTTGTCACCAAATTTGGCCCAAATAAACTCCCCTGAGGTGTTGTCACCAAATTTGGCCTAAATAAACTCTCCACTTATATTAATTTTTCCTCAGTTTCTTTCTTTAGGCCAAAAATATATGCCCTCAGGAAACTGTCTGGAGACTATAACTGCCTTTTGGTTTTTTGTTTCTCTAATTTCACCAATTAAATTGTTGTTTCACTGGGGATAAGAAGGGTGCAAAGAGGCCTTGAAGGAGAGCAAGAATTTTATTTAAATGAGATGAAGAAAAGGGAGCAGTCCAGGTTGCAGGAGGCACCAAAAAAGTGAGGGAATAGGGAAACCTGGGAGATGGTACATAGACTGATTTGCTCCTTGATTGAGAAGAGGAGACACCGTTAGATGGATGACTTAGAGTTAGATTTTGGAGGACCTTCAGTGTTAAGTGGATTAGCCTGTATTCATGCTGCTGATAAAGACATATCCGAGACTGGGATGAAAAAGAGGTTTAATTGGACTTACAGTTCCACATGGCTGGGGAGACCTCAGAATCATGGCAGGAAGCAGAAGGCACTTTTTACGTGGTGGCAGCAAGAGAAAAGAAAAAGAAGCAAATGCAGAAATCCCTGATAAACCCATCAGATCTCATGAGACTCATTCACTGTCATGAGAATAGCATGGGAAAGACTGGCCCCCATGATTCAATTACCTCCCCTTGGGTCCCTCCCACAACACATGAGAATTCTGGGAGATACAATTCAAATTGAGATTTGGGTGGGGACACAGCCAAACCTATCATTCTGCCCCTGGTACCTCCAAATCTCATGTTCTCACATTTCAAAACGAATCATGCCTTCCCAACAGTCTCCCAAAGACTTAGTTCATTTCAGCATTAACCCAAAAGTTCACAGTCCAAGTCTTATCTGAGACAAGGCAAGTCCCTTCTGCCTATGAGCCTGTAAAATCAAAGCAAGCTAGTAACTTCCTAGGTACAATGGGGTATAGGTATTGGGTAAATACAGACATTCCAAATGGGAGAAATTGGCCAAAACAAAGGCGTTACAGAGCCCATGCAAGCCTGAAATCCAGTGGGGCAGTCAAATTTTAAAGCTCCAAAATGATCTCCTTTGACTCCAGGTCTCACATCCAGGTCATGCTGATGCAAGAGGTGGGTTCCCACGGTCTTGGGCAGCACCACCCCTGTGGCTTTACAGGATACAGCCTCCCTCTTGGCTGCTTTCACAGGGTGGCATTGAGTGTCTGTGGCTTTTCCAGGCACACAGTGCAAGCTGTCAGTGGATCTACCATTCTGACATCCGGAGGGCAGTGGCCCTCTTCTCATAGCTGCACTAGGCAGTGCCCCAGTAGGAACTCTGTGTAGGGGCTCTGACCCACATTTCTCTTCCACACTGCCCTAGCAGAGGTTCTTCATGAGGGCCCCACCCCTGCAGCAAACCTCTGCCTGGGAATCCAGGCGTTTCCATACAGCCTCTGAAATCTAGACAGATTCCCAAACTTCAATTCTTGGCTTCTGCGCACCCACAGGTTCAACACCAAATGGAAGCTTCCAAGCCTTGGGGTTTCCACCCTCTGAAGCAACAGCCTGAGCTGTACATTGGCCCCTTTTAGTCACGGCTGGAGTGTCTGGGATACAGGGCACCAAGTTCTAGACTGCACACAGCATGGGAACCCTGGGCCTGGCCCATGACACCATTTTCTCCTAAGCCTTTAGGCCTGTGATGGGAGGGGCTGCCATGAAGACGTTTGATATGTCCTGGAGACATTTTCCCCATTGTCTTGGGGATTAACCTTTGGCTCCTCATTACTTATGCAAATTTATGCAGTGAGCTTCAATTTCTCCTTAGAAAATGAGTTTTTCTTTTCTACCTTATTAGGCTACAATTTTGCAAAACTTTTATGCTCTGCTTCTCTCATAAAAGTGAGTGCCACCAGGCATGGTGGCTCACCCCAAATTTGGTAATCCAAGCACTTTGGGAGGCTGAAGTGGATGGATCACCTGAGGTTGGGAGTTCAAGACCAACCTGACCAACATGAAGAAACCCAGTCTCTACTAAAAATACAAAATAAGCTGGGCGTAGTGTCACATGCCTAAAATCCCAGCTACTTGGGAGGCTGAGGCAGGAGAATTGCTTGAACCCGGAGGTAGAGGTTGTGGAGAGCACAGATCATGCTATTGCACTCCAGACTGGGCAACAAGAGTGAAATTCTGTCTAAAAAAAAAAACAAAAACAAAAACTGAGTGCATTTAATAGCACCGAAGTCACCCCACCCAAGTCACTTCTTGAATGCTTTGCTGCTTAGAAATGTCTCCTGCCAGATACCCTAAATCATCTTGCTCAAGTTCAAAGTTCCACTAATCTCCAGGGAAGGGGCAAAATGCAACCAGTCACTTTGCTAAAAGACAACAAGAGTTACCTTGTTCCCAAGAAGTTCCCAAGAAGTTCCTCATCTCCATCTGAGACCACCTCAGCCTGGATCTTATTGTTCATATCATTATAGCATTTTTGTCAAAGCCATTCAACAAGTATCTAGGAAATTCTAAGCTTTCCCACATTTTCCTGTCTTCTTCTGGGCCTTCCAATCTGTTCCAACCTCTGCCTGTTACCCAGTTCCAAAGTCGTTTCCACATTTTTGAGTATCTTTTCAGCAACACCCCACTGCTGGTACAAATTTACTGTATTTGTCTGTTTTTACACTGATGGTAAAGACATACCCAAGACTGGGAAGAAAAAGAGGTTTAATTGGACTTACAGTTCCACATTGCTAGGAGCCCTCAGAATCATGGCAGGAGGTGAAAGGCATTTCTTACGTGTTGGTGGCAATGAACAAGAAGCAAAAGCAGAAACCCCTGATAAACCCATCAGATCTTGTGAGACTTATTTGCTATCACAAGAACAGCATGGGAAAGACTGACCCCCATGATTCAATTACTCTCCCTGGGCCCCTTGCATAACATGTTGGAATCCTGGGAAATACAATTCAAGTTGAGATTTGGGTGGGGACACAGCCAAACCATATCACTAAGCTAACAAATTTGGTCTTTGGGTAACAGGGAACCACTGAAAGGTTTAAACAAGGAAAAAACATGATGGTAACTGTATTTTAAGAACTAATTTCCACTTTATGCTGTGTTTTTCTTTGGATATATCAAACTTTTGGGTTTTTTTTTTTTTTTTTTTTTGAGATGGAGTCTCTCTCTGACACCCAGGCTGGAGTGCAGTGGTACAATCTTGGGTCCCCGCAACTTCTGCCTCCCAGCTTCAAGCTATTCTCCTGCCTCAGCCTCCCTAGTAGATGGGACTATAGGCACCTGCCACCACGCCCAGCTGATTTTGTATTTTCAGTAGAGACGGGGTTTCACCATGTTGGCCAGGATGATCTCAATCTCTTGACCTAGTGATCCACCCACCTCAGCCTCCCAAAGTGCTGGGATTACAGGCATGAGCCACCGTGCCCAGCCCAAACTTTTGTTTTTTAATAATTTATTTTACAGATATTTTCTCCAGAAGAAAATAAATAAATTCCTGGACACCTACAACCTCTCAAGATTGAAGGCTAGGCACAGTAGCTCTCGCTTGTAATCCCAGTACTTTGGGATGCTGAGACTGGAGGACTGCTTGAGGCCCAGAGTTCAAGACCAGCCTGAGACAAAATAGTGAGACCCTGTTTCTACCAAAAAATTTAAAAATTAAAAAAAAAAAAGATTACCCAGGGGTAGTGGCACATTCCTGCAGTCCCAGCTGCTCAGGGTTCTAAGGCAGGAGGATTTCTTGAGCCCAGGAGGTTGAGACTGTAGTAGCTATGATTGTACCACTGCACTCTAGCCTAGGTGACAGAGTAAGACCCTGTCTAAAAAATTAATTAAAAAAAAAGATTGAACCAAAAAGAAAGATAAATCCTCAACTGACCAATAACAAGTAGTGAAATAATTGAATCAGCAATTTAAAATCTCCCAACAACAAAAAGCCCAGATGGATTCACAGCTGAAATCTACCAGATATACAAAGAACTGGTACCAATCCTGATGAAACTGTTCCCAAAAATCAAAGAGGAGGGAATCCTCCCTAACTCATTTTATGAAGCCGGTATTATCCTGATACCAAAGCCAGGCAAGGACACAACAGAAAAAGAAAACTACAGGCCAATATCCGTCATGAACACAGATGCAAAAATTCTAAACATAATGCTAGTAAAGTGAATCCAACAGTACATCAAAAAGATAATACACCATAATCAAGAGGATTTTATTCCAGGGATGCAAGAATATTTCAACACAAGCAAATCAATAAATGTGATTCACCATATAAACAGAATTAAAAACAAAAACCATATGATCATCTCAATAGACAAAGAAAAAAAAGCATTTGATAAAATTTGGCATCCCTTCATGATAAAAACCCTAAACAAACTAGGCATAAAAGGAACATACCTCAAAATAATAAAAGCCATATATAACAGTTCCAGAGTCCACATTGTACTGAATGGGGAAGAGTTGAAATTATTTCACCTAAGAACTGGAACAAGACAAGAATGCCCACTTTCACCACTCCTATTCAACACAGTACTGGAAGTCCTAGTCAAAGTAATTAGGCAAGTGAAAGAAATAATATGCATTCAGATTGAAAAAAGAGAAGTCAAATTATCTCTGTTGATGATAGAATCTTATACCTAAGTCCTAAAATGTATATGAGACCAAAAAAGAGACTGAATAGCCAAAGAAATACTAAGCAAAAAGGACAAATATGGAGGCATCACATTACCTGACCTCAAATTATACTACAAGGTTGTAGTAACCAAAACAGCATGGTATAAAAATAGACACATAGGTCAATAGAACAGAATAGAGAAACCAGAAATAAAACCATATATTAATACTACAGCTAGGTGATCTTCAAGAAAATTGGCAAAAAACATACACTGGAGAAAGGACATCCTATTCAACAAGTAGTGCTGGGAAAATTGGATTGTCAGGTACAGAAGGAAACTGGACCCATACTTCTCACTATATAAAAAAATTAGCTGAGGATGGATTAAATACTTAAATGTAGAAACTGGAAAACCTAGAAAAATCCTAGAAGGAAATGTAGGGAGCTGGACACGGTGGCTCATGCCTGTAATCCTAGCACTTTGGGAGGCCGAGGCAGGTGGATCACCTGCGGTCAGGCATTGGAGACCAGCCTGGCCAACATAGTAAAACCCCGTCTCTACTAATAATATAAAAATTAGCCAGGCGTGGTGGCGCATGCCTGAAGTCCCAGCTACTCAGGAAGCTGAGGCAGGAGAATCGCTTGAACCTGGGAGGTGGAGGTTGCAGTGAACTCCAGATCATGCTACTGCATTCCAGCCTGGGTGACAGAGCAAGACTCCATCAAAAAAGAAAAGAAAAGAAAGGAAAAGAAGGAAAGAAGAAAGGAAGAAAGAAAGAAAGAAGGGAGGGAGGGAGGGAGGGAAAGAAAGAAGGAAAGAAGGAAAGAAAGAAAGAGAAAGAAAAAAGAAAGAAAGAAAAGAAAGGAAAAAGAAAACGTAGGGAAAACTCTTCTTGACATTAGCCTAGGCAAAGAACTTATGACTAAGACCTCAAAAGCAAATGTAACAAAAACAAAAAATAGACAAATGAGACTTAGTTAGACTAAGTCTGCACAGCAAAAAAAAAAAAAAAAAAAAATTAACTGAGTAAACATACAACCTACAGAATGGGAGAAAATATTTGCAAACTATGCATCCAACAAAGAACTAATACCCTGAATCTACAGGAAACTAAAACAAGTCGACAAGAAAAAAAATAACCCCATTAAAAATGGGCAAGGAGGCCGGATGCGGTGGCTCGCGCCTGTAATCCCAGCACTTTGGGAGGCAGATCATGAGGTCGGAAGATCGAGACCATCCTGGCTAACACGATGATTTTTTTACTAAAAATGCAAAAACAATTAGCCAGGCAAGGTGGCACGTGCCTGTAGTTCCAGCTACTCGGGAGGCTGAGGCAGGAGAATCACTTGAACCTGGGAGTTGGAGGTTGCAATAAGCTGAGATCCTGTCACTGCACTCCAGCCTGGGTGACTGCCTCAAAAAAAAAAAAATGAAAGAAAAAGGGCAAGGAACATGAGCAGTTTTTGAAAGAAGACATGCAAGTAGACAAGAAGCATATGAAAAATTGCCTAACATCACCAATTGTGAGAGAAATGCACCTTAAACCCACAATGAGATACTGTCTCACACCAGTCAGAATGGCTATTATTAAGCAGTCAAAAAATAACAGTTAGCAAGCATGCAGAGAAAAATGAATGCTTATACAATGTTGCTGGGAATGTAAATTAGTATAACCTGCATGGAAGAGAAAATGGAGATTTCTCAAGGAACTAAAAATAGAACTATCATTTGATCCAGCAATCCCAATACTGAATTAAATACCGAGTATCTAGCCAAAGGGGGAAAAAAATCATTATATCAAAAAGATACCTGCACTTACATGTTTATTGCAGCACTATTTACAAGTGAAATAACTCAGAAACAGAAAGTCAAATACCACACGTTCTCACTTATAAGTGAGAGCTAAATAATGTGTACACATGGACATAAAGAGTGGAATAATAGAAATAGGCAATGGAAATTCAGAAAGGGAGGAGGTTGGGAGAGTAGTGAGGAATGAAAAATCACCTAATGGGTACAGTATACACTATTTGGGTCATGGTTACGCTTAAAGCCCAGATTTCATCACTATGCAATATATCCATGCAACAAAACTGCACTTGTAACCCCTAAATCTATTTTTGAGATAGAATCACACTTTGTCATCAGGCTGGAGTGCAGTGGCATGATCTTGACTCACTGCAACGTCTGCCTCCCAAGTTCAAGCGATTCTCCTGTCTCAGCCTCCTGAGTAGCTGGGATTACAGGCACCCGCCACCACGCCCGACTAGTTTTTGTATTTTTAGTAGAGATAGGGTTTCACCATGTTGGCCAGGCTGGTCTCGAACTCCTGACCTCATGATCCACCCACTTCAGCCTCCCGAAGTGCTGGCATTACAGGTGTACGCCACCACTCCTGGCTTATTTTATTTTATTTATTTATTTTTTAAGTATTTTCTCTTTTGTTTTTAGGAGATGGAGTCTCACTCTGTCTCCCAGACTGGAGTGCAGTGGCATGATCTTGGCTCACTACAATCTCCGCCTCCTGAGTTCAAGCAATTCTGCTGCCTCAGCCTCCCTGAGTAGCTGGCACTACAGGCACGTGCCACCACACCCAGCTAACTTTTATATTTTTAGTAGAGATGGGATTTCACCATGTTGGACAGGCTGATCTCGAACTCCTGACCTCAGGTAATCCACCCACCTCGGCCTCCCAAAATGCTGGGATTACAGGTGTGAGCCACTGTACTTGGCCTCTACTCTCTACTTCTAATTCACACTATTCTACTCTCTATTTCTATGACGTAAATTTTTTTAGTTTTGACATATGAATGAGAGCATGCAGTATTTACCTTTTTGTGCCTGGTTTATTTCACTTAACATAATGACCTCTAGCTTCATCCATGTTGCTGTGGAGGACAGGATTTTATTCTTTTTATGGATGAATAGAATTCCATTGTGTATGTATTTATTCTTCCCCTCATCTGCTGAATGACGCTTATGTTGATTCCAGACCTTGGCTATCATGAGTGCTGCAATAAACATGGAGGTGCAGGTACCTCTTCAACATATTGAAACCCACCCAATAGTCCCATAGACAGTTTGGGGGATAAACATAGAAATTGACTCTTCTGATGTTAAAGCTTGGAACTCACCTTTGTTTTATTTGAGTTTCTTCCTCAGGAAAGGACCCCCAGGTCTCTCAGAAGGTATCAAAAACTGAAACTCACCAGGTCACCATATCCATACAATCAGATGCCAGGCCACTCATTCATCATGATTGATTCCTCACCCCTCCCAAATTCTTGTCTTCCCTACATCATTACAACATTTCCTCTCTGCTCTATAAACCCCTAATTTTAGTCAGCGGGGGAGATGAATTTGAGACTGATTTCCCTTCTCCTTTGCTGCAGCACTCAATTAAAGCTGTCCTTGACAGTAATTGTTGTCTTAGTGATTGGTTGTCTGTGGAGTAAGCAGCAGGACCTAGCCTGAACCCCCAGCGTTTTTGTTATAATATTGGTTTCCTTTCTTTTGGATGTATACTGACTGGCGAAATTGCTGGATCGTATTGAAGTGGCTTCGATTGTCTGGAGTAATACCCGAAGTTTGTTGCCTCATGCCAAGGAAATCAAGGACACAAGGAGTGAGATTAAGAGTGGAGGTTTATTAGGCAAAAGAAAGAGAAAAGCTATGAGAATATTGAAGTGACAGTGGGGAAAAAAAGAAAGAAAGAAAAGCTCTCTCTCCCACGGAGATTGGGGTTCCCAGTAAGTTCCATGGTGAAATGTACAGGGTTTTAGAGATGAGCTTGAGGAGGAAGTGTCTGATTTACATAGAGCCTGAGAGAATGGTTGGACTAGTGTTTGATTTGCATAGTATTCAAAGAAGTTGGCCACCCCACCTACTCTTTTATTATGCAGATGGGGTCTCTACCTGGCCTGCACCACGATTCCTGTTCCTTTACTGTACTGTGGTTGACAAAGAAAAGGGAAGATGGAGCCTCCGTGTTCACCATGCCTGGCCCCCAGGTAGCCTTTTCCTATTAGCACGGCTGCTGGCATTCACCCGTACAAGCTTCCAGCTTGCTTATCTATGGCCGCAGCTCGATGTTACAGGCTGCTTTTTGTCAGAAAAGAAATGACTTGGGGACTGCTTTTAGTTGAAAAGAAAGCCTTACCGAGGACTCTCTTACCCTCACTAACTGCCTAAATAATTTCTTTTTATCTCCTGTATCTATATAATAGTTATATTTTTGGTTTTTTGAAAAATCTCTATACCGTTTTCCATAATGGCTGAACTAATTTATATTCCCACCAACAGTGTGTAAGAGTTCCTCTTTCTCTGCATCCTTGCCAGCATTCATTTTTTAAATGTTTTTGATAGAAGCCATCCTAACGGGTGAGATGACATCTCATTGTGGCTTTGATTTGCATTCCCTGATGATTACTAATTCTGAGCATTTTAAAATATAGCCTGTTGGCCATTTGCACATCTTCTTGTGAAAGATTTCTATTCAGTTCATTTGTCCATTTTTAATTAGGTTGTTTATTTTTGGTGTTCAGTTGTTTTGAGTTTCTTGTATATTCTGGATATTAATCTCTTCTTAGATGAATAGTTTGCAAATATTTTCTCCCATTCTACAAGTTGTCTCCACTCTGTTAATTGTTTTCTTTGCTGTGCAGAAACTTTTTTAGTTTGATGTAATCCCATTTGTCTATTTTTGCTTTTGTTGCCCTTGCTTTTGAGGTCTTACTGATAAAATCTTTGACCAAACCAATGTCCTGAAGAGTTTTCTCAATATTATCATTTAATAGTTTTGTAGTTTCAGGTCTTACACTTAAGCTTTTCAACCATGTTGAGTTGATTTTTGTATATGATGAGAGATAGGAGTCTAATTTCCTTCTTCTGCATATGTGTGTCCAGTTTTTCCAGCACAAATTTATCAAAGAGACTATCCTTTCCCCAGTGAATATTATTGGTGCCTTTAGACATCCCAACGTTGCAGAATTTCTGCTCTTTAGGTTCAGCTAAATCCACGTTCTTGTGTCACGACCAGGAAAAGTTAGGCACACGGACACATTAAAGGGTGAGGGGAACAGAATTTATTGGGCAAAAAAAAAAAAACCTCTCAGCAAGGCGAGAGGGGTTCCTGCTAACAGCCCCCCATCTCACAGACTGATAACAGGCCTCAGTTTCACACAAGAACTGAAGAGACCAGCCTCCTGCCCTATGCAAATGACGCAAGCGTCCCATGGCTTCACCCTGTCCTCCCCGCCTGCAGGCCGGTGGGACAGTCTCCCGGGACCCTCCCCCTTATCTGCCTCCTGCATCTATCACCAAGAGTCTAAAACCCAGTGCATTTTTTTAGTTCAATGCTCTCATGGGTTATAATAAAAATTTTAAAGACTACTGCAACTCATAGTATACTATTAACCATTTTTATGTTTTCGTTTGAACTTTAGGGATTTATAACCTAAGACTTTAATTATATGTTTAGGTGGTTTCCACATGCTCTCTAAAAGGTTCAAAACTAGGAAGGGTAATTAATTTACTTGACATTTTATGGTTCATACATTTCTTTAATCATTAGATTGTGAGAAAATTAGCAACACTTTTTCACTTTCTCTAATTGTTGTACTGAAACGAGCATAGAAAGTCAACACCAAGACAAAAGTAGGCCAAATTGCAGGGTCTTTATTGCCAGCGACCACGGAGGACTCGCGTCTCTCCAACCCGTGGCCCCGAAAAGGAGGGTGTCAAGACCTTTTATACCCCTAAAACCACCTCGGGGTGAGCGTAATGGGTGGGGGTGGGGGGTGAGGAGCTTCAGACGTTCCGAAGGGACAGGGGACTTTTGACATTCTGATTGTTACTTAAGCGGTTAACAAAAGTCAAGATCAGCATTTGTTTACACATTATCTGGTTAGGGTGGAAATTACAAGTCGCAGGGGCCAAGATGGCCTGGGTTTGGACTGGTTGCCTGTCACATTACGGGTTTAAACAGAAAGCCAAGGTATGGTTGAGGTATGCAGTTTTATGGGGCTTTTACCATGTCACAAGTGAACAAAGCAGGTGAAATTTTCCGCCCTCTTGGAGCTTACATTCTTTTAGGGCATAATGTTAAAGGTAAGTGCTATGGAAGAATAAAAGACAGGGAAACAAAGGGGGGGAAGTGCTAGGAATGTGGATTTGATGACCTGGAAACGATGATCAGGGAAAAAACCTTCAATGAAAATGTGACTTTGGAGCAAAGATACAAAAGAGATAAGATCCCATGTAGATCTGGGTGAAGACTGTTTCAGACAGAGGGAACAGAAGGTACAAAGTCCCACAGGTAGGAGACAGTAAGGAGGCCAGTTGTAGATAAGCAAGGAAGGAAAGCAGCAGGAACTCGGCGGGGCGGGGGTGGGGAGGGTGCCAAATCATGCAGGGCATTTGAGAGTCAAACTAAGTATCTGGACTTTTACTTTGGGAAGGGAAGCTGTTAGAGGGTTTTAAGCAGGGAAGTAACATGATTCTAACTTGATTTTTTTGTTGCTGTTTTTTCAAATGGAGTCTTGCTCTGTCGCCAGGCTGGAGTGCAGTGGCACGATCTTGGCTCACTGCGTCCTCTGCCTCCTGGGTTCAAGTGATTCTCCTGCCTCAACCTCCCGAGTAGCTGGGACTACAGGCATGTGCCACCACGTCTGACTAATTTTTTGTATTTTTTTAGTAGAGACGGGGTTTCACTGTGTTAGCCAGGATGGTCTCAATTCCTGAGCTCGTGATCCACCTGCTTCGACCTCCCAAAGTGTTGAGATTACAGGCATGAGCCACTGTGCCCGACCAATTCTAACTTGATTTTTAACAGAGTCACGTGGCTGTTTCGTGGAGAATAGACTGTAGAGACAAGGGAGTGAGCAGAGAGACAGTTAAGAGGCTCTTGTAGTATGCTGGATGAGTTGGTGATGGCTTAGACCAAGGTGGGGGTGGCAGGGGTGAGAAGGTGTGGCATCTGGACTATTTCGAAGGAAGACTGTTTAGGAGATTCCCTTCTAGAGGTAATTTAGCACAAATAACTTTGGAAGTTGGTAAGAGATACATCCTGGGTATGCAGGCAGCTATTTCAGGAATAAAGAGCCCCAGAGAGCTGCCCAGTTTTTTGAAGGCAAGAGTCATTTACAGCCTTGTCTGTGATAAGAGCTTTATTGCATCTTAATTATTTTTTTCAGATTATTCAAGAAACAGTTGTCACACGATACACCTCCCTCCACCTGGCATTTTGACTCCACCTCAAGGTGGAGTGCCCAGTGCTGCTTCTGCACCACCCCTTGGTGGATCATGGGGCAGCTTGCTTGTGCACAGCAGCGGTGCCCCTTCATTCACTCTGAATCAAGTTGAACTAATTGTCAGTATTATAACTGACTTTTGTGTCTTTAAGAGTAGAAACTTGAGTAATTTTACTGTAAAAGATTACAGATCACTCATCAAACACTGGCTTTGGGAACGGAGTTGTGAAAGCATGGTGATACAGAGATACATTAGACGTAGTCCCATCTCTAAAGAATTACAGTTTACTTGAGGGCAAGTGAATACCAGAGAAAAGATACCTAAACAATACAGGCAGTAAGCATCTAGGTCCCCGCAAGGGGATGCAAAGACAGGACCCCATTTTTAGCTGGAATGGTCTCCTCATAGAATCTCAGCTATTTTTAAAAACAACATAGAACTGGTTTTTGTTGAGCCACCCGTACCCTCCTCTCCAGCTCAGGCCTAGCTTGTTAGAAGTCAGCACTAAAGGTACATGCTTGTCATGGTTTGTGCAGTATAATCCAAGCAAGTCAGAGCTGGTTCACATGGGTCTGGTTCCTTCCTGGACAGGGGCAGTAGCCGGTCAGAAGAATGCCTGGAAATACATTAATCAGCTGTGCTTGCCAGGCCAAGCACTAATCCTGATCCCCAAATATGTTGTTTTGGTCAGATTCACAGTCTGAGAATGAGGCTTCACCAGTAAAACGGCCACGACTACTGGAGAATACAGAACGGTCCGAGGAAACCAGCCGATCTAAACAGAAGAGTCGACGCCGGTGCTTCCAGTGCCAAACCAAACTGGAACTGGTGCAGCAGGAATTGGGATCGTGTCGCTGCGGTAAGCATCTCCCCCAGTGGCACGATGGGGAAACTGTATCCTTAACATCTTGGCCTAGCTTTGGAAATTAAGTGGCTGAAGTCTTTCTTCTTCTGAGTACTGTAGGTTTGCTGCAATAGTGCATGCTATATAGGTTTGAGGCTTGAGAAATCGGGAGTACAGAATGTTTGCTTCTGAGCACCCTTTATTCTCACACGTGCAGAAAAGACAAAAACACCCCCCTCTTCTTATGCATATCTCTTTAGAGCTGCATCTCACTGCTTAGTGCTTTCAGCTTCTCCCTACCACTTATTACTCTGGTTTTTTCTCACTTATGACTTTAGAAGTTTAGCAAACAAGCAAAATTCTGGAATATGTACCATAAAATTCAGATATTAAGTTAATTTTGAATGTGCTTCTGTTTATGATAAATGGAAGATTTCTTCTCCATATCCCTGTTAAATTAAGCTTTGCTTAGAAAATTTCTTCTGAACCTTAGTTCATCAAGTCAGTTAATACCTTGAAATAGCCCCCCTTTTTTTCTCCTGGGCTGAATCCATCCTCCTGTCTCTGCCTCACAAAGTGCTGGGATTACAGGTGTGAGCCACCATACCCAGTCTGGAATAGCTTTACAGTAACCTTTCCTTCTGTATTCTGTAGTGTAATACCACCTTTTAGAATTGCTGCACAGGGATGCCTACCTGCAGTGGAACAAAACTTAAGTCAACCGTTCCTCTCTTCTTGACCACATGTATCATGACACATAGGAACAAAATTGTATAGTGGCGTTATTTTAGGCTGATTTATAGTTTTCCTGTATTTGTTTTTATTTCCTGCTTTTCAAACATAATAATATAAAATTGAGGACCAATTCAGCTGTCATCAGACTAACTTTGAGACCTGACTCTAGCTTCTGAGAATCCTATTTCTTTCTTTCTGAGAAGTCAGCTTTAGAAGCCCCCTTTCATTTCTGGGATAGTGAAGATATCTTACAAGTACTATTGCTGGCAGTCAGGACTAAATAGTTCACTCAGCAGTTATCAAGCAACAGTCACTGGAAGTTCACTATCTTCTGAAGCAGCAGCCTTTGCTGCTACGGTTCTCAATTATCTGCCCTATTGGAAATGAGAAGGAAGAGAGAGGATATTAGCTTTTCATAGAAACTGAGTCACAGCACAAAAAAAAAAAAACTAAGTCGGAGCTCTTGTTCCTTTCCATGACCAGTTACCTGTTTGTTATATATTGATGTATGTGGTACTCCACAAGATTAGAAGTGCGTATTCAACTGCAGAAACCGGAACCAGCGTGGGGAGTCCAGATGTTACCAGATAAGGTTTTTCAGGTGTTTTGGTTATAGCGTTAAGTGTATTTGGGAAGCTGTAAAGAGGGTTAGGATAGGTGGTGGGAACAGAGGCTGACAGCAGTTTTCAGACTTCAATTGTGTTGACGCATGGAGTATGGCCCAGGTGAGTTCAGAACCTTATTCTTAGGCTATTTTGATCAACCCTGCCAGGCAATTTTAAATTCTTGGTGATGTAGCGCAGGGACACTGTGGTTGGTTGGGGAAATTCTGAGCTCTGTTGGCTAACCAGCTTTGCTCCACACTGAAGAGGCTGTCTCATCTTTTGTGATCTGCAAATTCTTGCTTTGGTCATGTGAACTCTTGGGGAATTTGAGCAGTTCAGTCTGTTACCAGTGTTGTGGGCCTACCTGGTCATTTTAGCTGTTGCTTTTGTAACATAGGCGTTTGGTTGTTCCTCAGTTAGAATTGTGGGATTTTCCTGAACCTTCTGTTCTTATTTCCTCCTTGAAAGTAACTGAATCCTGGGTATTACACAGGATTTGCCGTAGCGGATCAAGCAATTGGTCTGTCAAGTATGCTGTCTTGCCCCTGGCAGTGGCTAATGCTTCCTTCTCCTTGTCGGGCAAACAGGAGATTTCACAATTTAGCACTGAGATCTAAAGACATTGTAACCAGAACTCTCAGTTTACCCTTCAGCTTTGACTCAAACTACCTAACTTCCTAAGGTCTTAGCATGCAGCTGAAAAAAAAAAAATATATATATATATGTTAGATGACTTCACATTCACCCAAGTAAAGTCAGCTTGTCTAACCTCTGGTAAATATAGATTACTCTGCCACGTCTTCACCTTTGTGGGCAGGAGGCTGGGGGTTTGCTGCAATATGCGTCCTTTTAAAATGTTCTAACATGTAGTCTCTTGGCTTGTGCCCAATTATGTGAGTCTGCTTATAGGGAGATTTGACTTTTTCTGTTGGAGAAGAAAGCCCTGAGCTTACTGCAGTCTCAACAAGATATAACTTTCCTAGAGACAGTTGGGCATTCAGTTTGACCCACTGAGAGCATTAGACTTATGTGCCCAGAAAAATGACTGACTCAACTGCCACCCTTCGAAAGATGAAGGGCATCAGTGGGAACATGCCATTAAAAAAAGTCTGGGACTGTCTTTGACAAATAGCTCTTGTTTTTCTCCTGCCTGCTTGGATATCTCTAGGAAAGGGTGAGTTGTACAGTTATTTCCTTGAGGATGCATGGATGTTAGAGAGACGTTTAACTGTCCTGAAAGGTTTTAAAGAGGGGATAACACAGTAATTTACTACTAAAAGTGAAGACTCAAGAAGGTAGTTTGAGCTCAAATGGAACACTTCTTCACTGCAGAAAGTCTTTTTATACATATATATATTTGCAATCTTTTCTTCCATTCGCCTTCCATTCTGTACAGGTTATTAACTGCTGACAAGAAATTCACATCTCATAAATAATGCTTAAGAGCCATTGCTATATAAATTGAATGTGTTATGAATTGTGATGGGCCTTTTTGTAGCATTCGATGCCTAGAGCAGGAAGAACAGAGGATGTCATTTTCATTAATTTCTAATGAGGTGCCAATTAAAGACAGGGAAGACGCTCCAAAGGGAAGAGTGGCCAAACTCCCCTGAATCCTTCGCCCCAGGGCTGTCATCTAAACACTGCCAGTGAAGCCTTCTCTAAAAATTCCATTAAATTACAGTCTCATCGAGAGCATACACATTCAGCTTCCCTTTGATCTTCAAAAGAGCAATTTGTAAGGCGAGTTCTGAGCCTTCTCACATAAGGAACAGCTAGAGGTGATAGGAATTGTTAATTGCCAGGACACTCCATGGGCTTTCAATAAGGAAGAATTTTGAAGAGGAATTCTCCTCTGCCTCACTGTGACTAGATAACCTTTAAATCAACAATACCAAAGTAACAACCTTTTCTTGTGAAATCTTTCAGCGTGCCAATTAGAAAACTCATGTGGTTGCCAGGCTGGGATGGTATCCTGCATCCTAGAGCATCTTCAATAGTTTAACTTCTTAAGATAGAAAACAATTGCCTGAAAATGGATCTATTTGTTTCATTTTCTACTCAGTAGGCAAATTGATCACCTCATTCTCATTGCAGGGGTCTTGTCTCCTGAATTGCCACTTAGAGGATGTTCTACTGAAATCTGACCATCTTCATCAAATCTGGGCCACGTCACAGCCACCAAAATGCTGTCTTCTCTAAGCAGATCTTGCATGATACACGTAGCTTCGCTTCTTTTTTTTGTTTTTGGAAACAGTCTCACTCTGTCGACCAGGCTGGAGTGCAGTGGCGTGATATCAGCTCACTGCAACCTCCGCCTCCCGGGTTCCTGCCTCAGCCTCCTGAGTAGCTGGGACTGCAGGCACATGTCACCATGCCCGGCTAATTTTTTGTATTTTAGTAGAGATGGAGTTTCACCATGTTGCGCAGGCTGGTCTCGAACTCCTGACCTCAAGCAATCTGCCTACCTTGGCCTCTAAAAGTGCTGGGATTACAGGCGTGAGCCACCCTGCCCAGCCTTCTTGGCTTCTAAATCACTGCACAATGCTTTCTAGAACTGCAGAACTAATTTTTAAATACCGTTCAAAGAGCATGTATAAGTTTTAACATTTTCAATTGATGGTGCCTTAACAAACTAAGTGGATATGCTCCCTTTGGGGACAGTAGTGCTTATACTAACCTCCAGAGTAATCTGACATCCTTTATTGTTTTCAGAGTAAGTTTTCTATTCACTTTAGAAACCTGAAGTGATGCGTTGGCTGAGGCCTTTGGAGTAGTTGATCGTCTCCAAGTACCTCAGTGGTTATTGCTGCCTTATCATTCATTGTCACACCATATGCAGAAAGCATTTTCTTAGGTTTTCGTGGGAAATATAGGAGCTAGAAATGTAGAATCTAAGAACTTACAGTCTAGATCTGTAGTTTCAAACTTCAGTAGGGGCCTGGTGTGGTGGCTCATGCTTGTAATCCCAACACTTTGGGAGGCCAAGGTGAAAGAATCCCTTGAGGCTAGGAGTTCAAGACCGGCGTGTTGCCCGTCTCTGTTTTTTGTAGAGACGGGCAACATAGTAAGACCTTGTCTCAATGAAAAATTATTGCCAGGCGAGATGGTGCACACCTGTAGTCCCATCTACTTGGGAAGCCAAGGTGGATGGCTTTGAGCCCAGGAGTTCGAGGCTACAGTGAGTCTACCACTGCACTCCAGCATGGGCGACAGAGAAGGACCATGTCTCTTAAAAATTAAAAGAACAAACAAAAGATCAAAAAACAAAACTTGAGTGAACATCAGAATCTACCTGGAGGGCAAGTTAAAATACAGATTGTTGGGACCCATCCCCGAAAGTTCTGATTTGGTAGAGCAAGTTCCCAGGGAATGTTTTCACAGCCTTTCTGTTTTTTTATGATATTGACATTTTTAAAGAATACAATCTTCTATTCCTCCCCTCACCTATTTTTTTAAATAGAAAACTCCTTATTTTGGGTTTTAATAGAGCACTCGTTATTCTGATATTTCTTTGTAATTAGATTCAGTCTGTGAATTCTCAGCCAAAATACTACATAAATAATCATGTGTCCTTCTCAGGGTTTTATGGGAGGCACAGAGGTCCATCAGCCCTCATTGTTGATGTTAATTTTGATACACCCATCTAGTCAAGATATTACCTGGTTTTCTCCACTGTGTAGTTAACTATTTTTCCCCTTGCACCTATAAAGCAGTCTGTGGGTAAACACTCTAAGACCAAGTAAATGCTCTGCTCCTCGTGAAAAATTTCCCCTAGATTCATCATCTATTGATGATTCTTGAGTAAGCCAGTCTCTGCTAGGAGGGTTGCGAAATGATGATTTACTATTTGGCACTCAGCATTCTTCTCTAAGTGAAGCCACCTCTCTCCCCCATTTATTTATCTGTTACTGGTATGGACTCATGAGCTCTTATCTTTTTTAACGGTTTATGATTTATTACAGTACAGTTGTTCCCTGGTATCTGCAGGGGATCGACTCCAGAGCCTCCTGTGGATACCAGATTTAAGGATGCTTAGGTTCCAGTGTTGTAGCATTGCACATAATCTATGTACATCCTCTCATATACTTTGTCATCTCTAGATTATGTATAACACCTAATACGATGTTAATGTTATGTAGATTGTTATGTACTATGTTGTTTAGGGAATAATGACAAAAAGAAAAAATCTGTATACGCATCAGTGGAGACAAAACCATCATAGGCCTAACTACATTTTCAATCCATGGCAGTTGAGTGCGGAACCCATGGATATGGGCAACCAACTGGACTTAATTATTTTGGTGCTCAGATTGTCCCAGATTTAGCCAGTGGAAGTTATTTTCTGCTTGCTCTTGTGTTCTTGTGACATACTTCCCATCTTTTTTCAGTGGTTGTGGGGGAGTTGAGAGCTTTTCCTTATTATTTGGCGTAATAGCATGTGTGCCTAAATTTCCCCAATCCTGGAATCAGGCACTTCTCCAAGGACCCCCCAAGATGATTTTAATATGCACTCAAGTAGGGATTTGCTGGGCCCAAGAGGAAGGCATACAGACTGACAGCTGGAACAGCCCACCATAAGTGTTTACCAAGGTACGAGCCTATGTTATAGTGATATGGAGAAGGAAAGATTAATTCCAACTCAAGATTCCGGACAAGGTTCTATAATTGGGGCTTTAAAGGAAGGTTGAGACTCAGGCGTGGGGAAAGAGGGGATGCTTGAGCAAAGCTGGTGTTTAGGAGATGACCTCTGTTCAGCTGGATGAAGTCTTGGAGTCAAGTGAGGACAGACTGCTAGAAAGGAAGGAAAAGGATTCCAGATTCCAGGCTGCAGAGTTTGGATGCTGGTTTATAGTGAAAAGCCGTCAATAGTTTTGAATATGGTCAACATGATCTAATCTGACTTTTAGAAAAATTAAACATGTCAGAAAGCCATGGAGGTTGTTCAGTCTTTTTAAGGCAGTGGTCTAGAGAGAATGTGAACTGATTGAGTGAAAAGGAATGTGCATGTGTCACAACTGTTGCTGCCACCGCAGGGGGCTGCACAATGAAAAGCAGTGATACCATACCCAAGGTCTAGAGTGGGGCAAGGAGCTGCAGTGATTAGGAAGCATGTTGGGGACATGAGATTACCAGGCTGATCTGTTTCACCAGCATCAGAAATCAGCCCACATATCTGTGCCTTAATTTTAATTCTCATCCAGGTGTGAACCTGTGAGGAACATTTGGCATTCTGTCCTATGTCTCTAAAAGAAAGTGAGGCAATATGTTCTTATAAAAAGCCTTATTCTGTTTATAGTGTTCTAGACTAGATCCACCAGAAAAGCCCTGCTATGCAGAGAAACGCCTGAAATCTTTTATTATGACCAAAACTGATTTGAATGGTGAAATGTTATCATTATTGCCATTGAGTGGAGAGTCCGTGCTCTACCATGAGTTAGAGGGAGAGAGTATGGTTAAGCAAAAGACCCCAGCCATTAGGAACTCCTACTTTTATGCTGAGTCTGGGTGATAAAAGATTAAAGCTTCTCCAGTACTCCTAAGACAGCAACAATTGGGGTGTATGTTACCTGTAACTCAAGAAAAGGGGGTGTCCTGTCCATCCTCCCAAAAGGAAAAAAAATCCACAACCTTTTGATGGGAGTTATTATATATGTGAGCTAAGGGTAATTAGAGATCTTGAGGCAAATTCTGAGAAAATTTTCTTCCTTTGCTGTACTCCACCCTTCACTCTCACTGTGCTTTTACCTAAACATAAGTATGCTATCTGTATTCCCAATTTAATCTTTGATGTGTAAGTGTTCCAGTCTAAAACCAAATAGATTAGTCCCTCTGCTGCTCCTCTTAAACTGCAACTTGAGATGTTCGAGCAAAACAAATGAAACCTTTTACTGAACACGAACTCCATGTATTTAGCCTATTAGTGCAGTACTGTCCCAGAGATCCAGCCTACCATATGTCCTTTGACAGGGCTGTAGAGCGATGTCAGAAATATGAAGAGCTCCCCTTCATGTTTGATACCCCTTCAAGCAAAGGAGTATCAAAGACTGAGCTCTTCTTACAAGACAGAATGTGCAGGGCACATCCGCTGCAGCCTGTGTCACATCCCCACCCATCCCCTACTGACAGGTATGCCAGAAGGCCCTTGTTCCAAGGCATGAGATAAGTTTCCATCTTTTTAGCAGACTTGCAGCTACTTCTGTAGTCTAATCTTAGTGGCAGTAACAGCACAATAATAATTTTACCAAAGCTATTTGGATAGGTTATCTTGTTTAGAATACTTTTTTTTAATGGGGAGAAAAATTGATTATTGTAAAAGGAAGTGAATTATTAGTTTTTTATTTTAGTTCCGGTAGTAAATAGTTTTAGTTAATTCGTTGTTTAATAGGTTTTTTAAAACAGCTTTTTGAGAAATAATTTGCGTAACGTGAAATTCACTCATTTTACAGTTGAATGAGTTTTATTACTTTTTTATTTCTTTAATCTTTTTTCAGACCCTAATTTTTTTTAGTTATTACATTTTTTATTTCTTTTTAAAATCTTTTTTCAGAAGTTGAATGAGTTTTAGTAGATTTGTGTAAGTTGTATAGCCATCACCAAACTCAGTTGTACAATACTTCCATCATCCCAAAAAGTTCCCTCATGCCCCTTTTCAGTTGATCCCTATTCTCTCCCGCTCCAGCCCCAGCCAGCCACTTATGATCTGCTTTCTGTTGGGATAGTTTCACCTTTTCTAGGATTTTAGTATCAGTGGATTCATACAGTGTGTAGTCCTTTGTCTACTTAGTATGTTGTTTTTGAAATTCATTCATATTATATATCAGTAGTTTGTTCCTCTTTAATGCTGAGTATTATTTCATTGTATGGATATACCACATGTGTTTATTCATTTGCCAGTTGACGTACACTTGGCTTGTTTCCAGTTTGGGACCATTATGAATGGAGCTGCATTTATGCACGAGTCTTGTGTGGACATGTGTTTTGATTTCTCTTGGGTATATACATAGGCATGGAATTGCAAGGTTAAATGGTTAAGTGTGCTTTTAACATTTTAAGAAACTTGTCCAAGATCTTTTCCAAGCTTATATCATTTTATATTCCCAGTAGCAGGGCATTCGGGTTCTAGTTTCTTCCTATCCTTGCCAACATTTAATATTGTCAGTCTTTTTAACTTTACATATTCTAGTGGCTGTGTGATAGTATCTCATTATGGTATATTGATTTACATTTCCCTAATGACGAATGATGTTGAACAGATTTTTTTTATATGTTCTTTGGTCACTCATATATCTTCTTTTATTAAGTCTGTTCACACTTAAAATTTTTAACCAGTTTACAAAAAGATTCACAGAATTGCCATCTTAATATTGCAATTCATCAGTATGATATGTCTCTCTATTTAGGTATTTAATTTCTCAGCCACATTTTATATTTTCAATGTATATCTTGTTAAATTTATTGCTAAATATTTTAGTTTGTGATGATATTGTGAGGGGAATTTAAAATTTTTATTTTTAGATTTTGCTACCACTTAGAAATACAGTCAATTTTTGTATGCTTTTTTTTATACTGCAGCCTTGCTAAATTTAACTTGTTAGCTCTCAGTTCCTTAGAATTTTCTACATCCATGATCATTTCATCTGCAAATACAGTTTTCAATACTCCTTTCCAATCTGTATGCCTTTTATTTTTCTTTCTTGCCTGATTGCACCTCCAGCATAATGTTAAATAGAAGTGTTGAGTCATCCTTGCCTTTTCCTTGATCTTAGGTAGAAAACATTGTATTTCATCATTAAGTATGATTCAGCTATAGATTTTTCATAGCTGCTCCCCCCAGGTTGTAGTTGATTCATATATTCTAGGAAGACATGGGAAATGGTCAAATACATTCACCAAAAACAGACGACTTTTTTTTTTTTTTTGAGATGGCGTCTCACTCTGTTGTCCAGGCTGGAGTGCAGTGGCGCGATCTTGGCTCACTGCAACCTCCGCCTCCTGGGTTCAAGCGATTCTCGATACCTCAGCCTCCTGAGTAGCTAGGACTACAGACATGTGCCACCACACCCAGCTAATTTTTTGTATTTCTACTAGAGATGGGGTTTCATCGTATTAGCCAGGATGGTCTCTGGATCCCCTGACCTCATGATCCGCCCGCCTCGACCTCCCAAAGTGCTGGGATTACAGCTGTGAGCCACCTCGCCCAGCCCAACACATGATTATTTAACCCATGGTAGGCTACTATGTAAGCCTGTAACTGGTGAACAAAGCTGTGTTCTAAAGAGTTTTGTCATCCCATAGACTCATTACTGTTTGCAAAATGAAGCATATTCCCTATGTTGATAGTCATATGCCACGTGTGTCTAACTAGAGTGGTGAAAGCCTGCAACCTGAACGTTGGCCCTCTTAACTTTAAACCAGTATCATAAGAGACACCCAAGATGCTGTCCTAGTAGGTTAGATTCACTTGAGGTGATGAAAGCAAGCCACACTGAGAGATATTTAGAAATGCTTTGTTTGAATTAAAGGCAAAATCATTAAAATCTATGTGTGGATAATGGAATCATATACCAACAAAATTAGAAGGAGCCTTAGTAATCATTTAGTTTCATCTTTTTTTTTTTTTTTAATAAATGAGAAAACCAAGATCGGAAAGGTGGTCCTTCACCTCAGATCTCACCTGTATGCTAAATAGTGGTATTCCATGTAGCCCTTGAACTAAACTCCAAGGTCTGCTGAAGAGTTTCTGCTCAGGGACCCTTCATGGTAGTGCCTGCTCCTCCGTTCCTTCAGCTTAGGTTTCAGCCACACTCACTGCACCTCCCTGTCACATCTTCCTGCCCTGTAGTCTCCACTGAACCCAGCATATCTCTTCTGAAGTACTCACATTTCTTGGTCTCTCTTCCAAATTCACCAGACTCTCTTAACCTCTTCTTGTTAGTTCAGCCTCTAAAACCTTGTCCAGCACTTAGGACCCCTGTATGGAGCCTTTGCAGCAGAACCACCAAATAAGGTCAGTTATGGTAAACATGCACACGCACATGCATACACACACACACCCACTTGAAGTAGTTAGCATTTAGTCAAAATAATCAATTTTTAAAAATCTTCTCTTTCAGACTAATAATAAATTACAAAGTTTTACCAAAGACATGTTTTTTTCAAAGACCTTTAATGTGTAGTTAAAACTAATTTCTTTTAAGCACATTGTATGCAGATACTTGCTACTGGGTACTCTTAGTCACCCTAATAGATTCTTCCTGTGATTCCTTCTTTTTTAAAAAAAAATTTTTTATTCCCATAGGTTATTGGGGAACAGGTAGTATTTATTTACGTAAGTTCTTTAATGATACTTAGATTTTGGTGCACCCATCACCCAAGCAATATACACTGCATCTTATTTGTAGTGTTTTATCTCTCACCCCCTTCCCACCCTTTCCCCCAAGTCCCCAAAGTCCATTGTGTCATTCTTATGCCTTTGCATCCTCATAGCTTAGCTCCCTCTTATGAGTGAGAACATAACGATGTTTGATTTTCCTTTCCTAAGTTACTTCACTTAGAATAATAGGCTCCAGTCTCATCCAAGTCGCTGCAAATGGCATTAATTTATTCCTTTTTATGGCTGAGTAGTATTACATACACACACACACACGCACACATATACATACATACATACATATATACATATATATATATATACACACACACACACACACACACCACAGTTTCTTTATCTGGTCCTTGATTGATGGGCATTTGAGTTGTTTCCACGTTTTTGCAATAGTAAATCGTGCTTCTGTAAACACACATGTGCAAATATCTTTTTTGTATAATGACTTCCGTTCTTCTGGGTAGATACCCAGTAGGGGGATTACTGGATCAAATGGTCGTTCTGCTTTTAATTCTTTAAGGAATCTCCACACTCTTTTCCTAGTTTACATTCCCACCAGCAGGGTAGAGTGTTCCCTGTATCCACGCCAACATCTATTACTTTTTTATTATGATCATTCTTGCAGGAGTAAGGTATTATTGCGTTGTGGTTTTTATTTGCATTTTCCTAATCATTAGTGATATTTAGCATTTTTTCATATGTTTGTTGACCATTTGTATATCTTCCATTGAGAATTTTCTATTCATGTTCTTAGCCCACTTTTTGGTGGGATTTTTTCTTGTTGATTTGTTTGAGTTCATTGTAGATTCTGTGTGTTAGTCCTTTGTCAGATGAATAGATTGTTAAGATTTTTTTCCCACTCTGTGGGTTGTCTCTTTACTCTGGTGACTGTTCCTTTTGCCATGCAAAAGCTCTTTAAGTCCCAGCAATTTATCTTTGTTATTACTGCATTTGCTTTTGGGTTCTTGGTCATAAAATCTTTGCCCAAGCCCATGTCTAGAAGAGTTTTTCCAATGTTATCTTCTAGAATTTTTATAGTTTCAGGTTTTATTTAGATTTAAGTCTGTAATCCATCTTCAGTTGATTTTTGTATAAGGTAAGAGATGAGGATCCAGTTTTATTCTCCTACATGTGGCTAGCTAGCCAGTTATCCTAGCACCATTTGTTGAAAAGGGTGTCCTTTCCCCACTTTGTTTTTGTTTGCTTTGTCAAAGATCAGTTGGCTGTAAATTATTTGGGTTTATTTCTAGGTTCTCTATTCTTTTCCATTGCTCTATGTGTCTTTTGTTATGCCAGTACCATGCTGTTTGGTGACTATGGCCTTATAGTTTAGTTTGAAGTTGGGTAATGTGATGCCTCCAGATTTGTTCTTTTTACTTAGACTTGCTTTGGATATGCGGACTTTGTTTTGGTCCATGTGAATTTTAGGATTGATTTTTCTAGTTCTGTGAGGAATGATGGTGGTGCTTTGATGAAAATTGCACTGAATTTGTAGGTTGCTTTTGACAGTATGGTCATTTTTATCATATTGATTCTACCCATCCATGAGCATGGGGTGTGTTTCCATTAGTTTGTGTTGTCTGTGATTTCTTTCAGCGGTGTTTGTTGTTTTCCTTGTGGTGGTCTTTCATCTCCTTGTGTAGGTATATTCCTGAGTTTTATTTTGTTTTGTTGTTGTTTTGCATCTATTGTAAAGGGGTTATAAATTCTTTATTTGCTTCTCAGCTTCATCGCAGTTGGTATATAGAAGAGCTGCTGATTTTGTGTACATTAATTTTGTATCCAGAAACTTTGCTGAATTATTTTACCAGTTCTAGGGGCTTTCTAGAAGAGTCTTAAGAATTTTTTAGGTTAACAATCATATCTTCCATCAGCAAACAGTGACAGTCTGACTTCCTCTTTACCAATTTGGATGTCCTTTATTTCTTTCTCTTGTCTGATTGCTCTGGCTAAGACTTTCAGTACTGTATTAAAGAGGAGTGGTGAGAGTGGGCATTCTTGTCTTGTTCCAGTTGCCAGAGGGAATGCTTTCAACTTTTCTCTATTCAATGTTGTGTTGGCTGTAGGCTTGTGATAGATGGCTTTTATTTTATTGATAAAATAAAATTTTTGCTGATTTTTCTAAGTTTTAATCATAAAGGGATGCTGGCTTTTGTTGAATGCTTTTTCTACATCTGTTGAGATGATCGTGTGATTTTTGTTTTTAATTCTGTTTCTGTGGTATATCCCATTTATTGACTTGTATGTAAAATCATCCCTGCATCCCTGGTATGAAACCCACTGGATCATGGTGGATTATCTTTTGATATGTTGTGGTTAGCTAGTATTTTGTTAAGGATTTTAGCATCTATGTTCATCAGGGATATTGGTCTGTAGTTTTCTTTTTTGGTTATGTCCTTTCCTGGATTTGGTATTAGGGCGATACTGGCTTCATAGAATAAATTAGGAAGGGTTCCCTCTTTTTCTGTTTTGTGGAATAGTGTGAACAAGGTTGCTACAAATTCTTCTTTGAATATCTGGTAGAATTCTGCTGTGAATTCGTCTGGTCCTGGACTTTTTTTGGTGGTAATTTTTAAATTACCATTTCAGTCTTACTGCTTGTCGTTAGTCTGTTCTTGGTGTCTGATTCTTTCTGATTTAAGCTAGGAGTGTTGTGTCTTTCCAATAATTTATCCATCTCTTCTAGGTTTTCTAGTTTATGTGCATAAAGGTATTCATAGTAGCCTTGAATGATCTTTTGTATTTCTGTGGTATCAGTTGTAATCTCTTCCATTTTGTTTCTTATTGATCTTATTTGGATTTTCTCTCTTCTTTTCTTTGTTAATGTTGCTAATGGTCTATCCAATTTATTTATCTTTTCAAAGAACCAGCTTTTTGTTTGATTTATCTTTTGTATTTTTTGTTTGTTTCAGTTTCATTTAGTTCTGCTCTGATATTGGTTATTTCTTTTCTTCTTCTGGGTTTGTTTTTTCTCTTACGGAGTACTTCTAAGAAGTGTGGGCCTCAGTCCAGTCCTTTAGAGAGTTAAAATGCAGTTCTTTAGATAATTTTAATGTACCCCAAGTTAGACCATGCTGCCTGTGTGTTTAATAAACTCATTTTTTCATAGGAAACACAAAGGTTATTTAGGACCAAAGAGAATTACTGAAAGTTGCAAATGAGTAGTACTCACGTAAATAAGGTTACATATCAATTCAAGTCACTTCTATTCTCTCATTTAGAGATTTATACCTTGTGGGTGAAAAACACATGCCTTCCTCCCACTGTTCGCCTCTTCCCTGCCAGACTCAAAAAATCCTCAGCAGGTAGGAGTACATGATGCTCCGTAACTTCCCACAGATCCTACTGGAGTATGTGGCCTGTGGTGGCTGCCCAGCCAGTGGTAACTAATAACGTACAAGAAAAAATTGAAAGTCCAAGAAATGTGCTGTTCTCATAAGCCAGCTGGTTATGATTAGGGGAAAGCCCTTTTGGAATAGTTTTTGAAGGCAGGCCCAACCACAGCTGAGTGGGAATATTTCTGGGCCAGTAGCCATGTAAATTCTTGAGGTCCAGGGTATACATGCAGCCTCAGGATTTTCCAATGGATTATTTGGCTGAACGAATAAGATCTAGATAGATTTTTGAGGAGAAAAAAAATCTGACTAGACATCTACTGTCAGATAGGGTAGTATGCTTGCTTACTTAAATTAAAATTATTTGGTATGCTTATGGGTTTAATTAAATAACTCAACTTTGGGGAAGGGTGTATTTGCACAAATAAAACCTGTGTTTCTATTAGTACTTGGACATGAATAAGATGGGTTCTTTGGGCTGGGTGCGGTTGCTCGTGCCTGTAATCCCAACACTTTGGGAGCCAAGTTGGGAAGATCGCTTGAAGCCAGGAGTTCAAGACAACCTGGACAATATAGCAAGAATCCATCTCTACAAAAAATAAAATCAGTCTGGTATGGTGGCATGTGCTAGTCCTAACTACTCAGAGGCTGAGGCAGAGGAATTGCTTGAGCCCAGGAATTTGAGGCTGCAGTGAGCCGTGATCCTGCCGCTGCACTCCGGCCGGGGTAACAGAGTGAGACCCTGTCTCACAGATAACAAAATATATGGTTTCTTTGAAGGTAACAGATCCAAAGTGTGTAATCGCAGTAGTCTCTGATTTCTGCCTAACAAACCTGCCACTCCTTGACATACAATCCAAGCAATTAAAGAACCTTAGACGTCATCCATCTGGTGCCAGTCCAGACCCCTGAATTGACACTGCATAAACCCCATCAGCAGTTTGCTGGCAGGTAGTCCCACTGTGTACATCTCCTGCGTGGAGGGAGTATAGTATCTCCTGTTGCTGGGCAACTTAGATTGACTAAGTGCTTCCTCTACCCAACTTAAACTGGACTCCTTCTAGAACACATGCTCATTCCCCCTCACTCTGCCCTCCAGAGCAATCTGTCACAAATCCTCTTCCTCTTGTTCAAGCATGTTCACAGATTTGAGCACTGTGGTGTGGGCTTTCCAGCAGCCCAGCTCCCCTAGTAACATGTTCATTGTCAGAGACCACAGAACTGATGTTGGAGCATCAAGGACAGGGTCAGAAACAGGAATGCTGGACTGGGCTCTGTGTTTTTCACTACAGTTTTTCTCACTGAGGCCCTCACAAAATCCAGAGTCTTTTTTTGAATAAAACTGTCTGATGATCTCCTCCTGAGACAGCTCAACAGTCTTCTCCTCTGCAGAGTCCATCATTGGCCTCTGTTTATGACATATTTCTCAGAGCATATTGAAATTGTCTGTTTACATGTCTGTCCTTTCTCCAGACAATGAGCACTGCAGGTCAGGGACCTTATCATATTCTTCTGCGGTTCTCAGCTCTTTCTGCAGTGCCTGGTATGCTGTGACACTTAATAGACACTTGAATACACTGTGAGAGCCCTGCATCTTGCAGTTGTGATTTTCTGGGTGAAGGAAAAAGAGGAAAAGCTTTATTGAACACCTCCTATATCCTGGGTACCTGTACTTGAATTTTATCATTTGACTCTTAAAAGCAGTGTTGGACAAATGGCACCTCCTTTTTTTACAGAGGTGGAAACTGAAGCTTTGAAGCTTAGAAATACGGAAGTAGCACCTGGGATTTGAGCGCAGGTCTGTTGAGCTCCCAGAATCCCACCACTTTTTCATATTCCCAAGCTGGCCCATAGGGTCCCCAAAACAGTGAGGAGAGGATTACAGCATTGACTGTCCATATTTTCAACCATATAGAATTTAGCCCATTCCTTAGCCACTTCGTGATTTCAAAGGTACTTTTTATTGAATGGTGAAAATGTATGCCCCTGACTGTGAGAAACACTTAAGGATGGTGTTAATGAGTCATCCAGTGCACTGTGTTTAGTTGTGTCCCGTATGCCACATCTAGATAAGATGCTCCTGGAAAACTGGATGCACAGCGTGGCCACCTTTTTGTCTCCTGCTGCCCTTGGGTAATATGAGACACAGTGGCATTTAATTCTGTTGACATGCACATTCCATTCTCCTAAGTGCTAATTTTTATATTCCTTGGAAAGTTACCTCCTCCAAGATCCCACATGCAGTTGACTTCCCTTTGGTGCCCCCGATTTATTACACATCGCTGAAATATATTGATTTTATTTGCAGTTGATTTCTTGCTTTGCTCTTTGTGACCTTCAGCTATTTTTCTCTGCATGTGTCTCCAGCTATCTTAAAAGGCAGGAACTAGCGACTTCTTTTCTTCCCTTCTCCTCCACACAGCCCCTAGAATAGAGCTCTATAAACAGTGCACAGGTGACCAATAAATACTTTTGACTCCTTGAGCTTGATAGCTTCTTTCCCTTGCTGGACTGACAGCCCAACACTGAAGCCTGAATCCTTTATTTATTAGATGAGATTTGTATAGCACCTCCGCTCTGAGAAGATCAATATCAATGAAGTTTGTTTCTGCTTCTGGAAAGTGCTTTTTACCTAAACAGACCAAAATCCTGATAAGATCACATGACAGCCCTTACTCCTCAGCTACTGAGGCCTGGAGATGCAGACTAAGAAAAGCCTCACCACTTCACGCTTTTTCATCTTGCTGCCAGCAATGAGCCTGAGTAAGATTCTGTGCCAGCATAAACTGTAGTGTTGGTGGATGCTGTAGTCAGTGTTACAAAAAAGAAAATTTGCATTTGGAGAGCATTGCCATCTTTTGGAAGTCAGACATGGAAAAGACTGCCTTAGAGGTCAGTATATGTGCCAGTAACCAGATCCCTATGAATGGAACTTCCGTGAGTTGTTGGCTTTTACCTAGTGCCTGATGTCAGGGGCCATAGAACTGTTCAGTCTCTCAAAGTCATATTACTAGGGAGCTAAGGTTCCTGGGACAAGACCCATGAGGAGTGTGACAGGTAATACATTCCCAGAGACTCAAAAGGAACAAGCCCTGGATAAGCTGGGAATAAGTGCTGAGAGAGGTGGCACTCTAACTAGTGGGAAAAGGAGCTAGAACACTTCAGATCTGGGTAGATGAGACTGACCATGAAATATTGCAGCAAAGGTCAGAGGCAAAAAAAAAAACAAACAAACTGAAAAAGGTGGATGGTTAGTCCTATAGTTCATTGGAGAAGTGCCTAAAATAATTGGATCGGCTGGCTTCTCTACGAGATTTCTCACCTTTGTACATCTCTGTGTTTTGTGCAGGTATTTCCATTCCTAATTCAGGGTTAGACAGAGCTCAGTTAAGAAATGAACACATTTCTAGAGAGCTGTGCGGACAGATAAGAGGTAAACACGTAGGAGCTGCTTGGCATGGACACTTACCAGTATCACCAAGCTTGGCCTGCCCTTGAGCCTGCAGTCCAGAATGCTCCCTCCTCTGTCGAGCACGTGTTAAGGCAGTCACAGCTATGGATTTCCTTTTACTTTTTTGAGAAACAAAAATGGTCAAAAAAAGTAACAAGAAATCCATGTGTTGGAGAGAAAGGAGACAAAGTAGAGAAGGGAATAGAAATGGAAGGAAATGGAGGCCAGGGCAAAAATGGAGGTGTGATGGTGTGTGTGGGAAGTCCATGGGCATTAACCTGAGAGTGGTGTTTGGCTGTATCTCTGGCGCCTCAGGGTGCCACTGCTTATTTCCTCCTGAGATTTGAAGGATGTTCCCTTTCTCTGTTGTTACCTGTGGAATAGAGAGATGGAGCCCCCTGTACTGTCTAGTGTATTGCTCTACCGCAATACAGTGCCTGCGACACAGTCCAAAGAAGACAGCGAATGCCCCATGCTGTTTGGATATTTCCTTGCACATGATCACAGGCCACACCAGCTGGCGCACATGCTAAAATGTACATTGCCTGGGTGGGTGACTGGAAGACAGATGACTCTGGCCTGTGGGGAGCACCACCTGACGGCAGTCTTCCACAGAAGCCCTCTCTTTGCATGATCCAAGGAAGGCCTGCTTCATTTACTCTGATGGCTCCTCCAGAAAAGTACTTTGGGGGCTGCAAGGGAGCTAGGGATAAGTATGTCCCGTGATGATAATAGATTTCTGTATTAGTGAAAATACTTGCTTTTGCTCTAGGCCATAGGGTGGGAGGTGGCAGGCAGTGGCTACTGCAGGTGAAGATGGGTCCTGTGGGTCCAGGAGACAGGCTGACAGCCACCTGTCTGTACCTTGAGGAGCCTAAAGGTTCATAAGGACACATGCTGTGCACAGCAGGCCACTGTTTTCCACAGTGCTCTTCTTTCTTGGACCATGGCAGCTGTGAGTCAGCAGACAGTATAGTTTGTGAATCCTTGTGATGAATGCACAGGATAACATTTGTTCCCCTGAGTTCTGCACCTATGTTCCGGATTCACCCAGGAAGTGGGGTTCCAGATTTACAAACTAAAGGGCTGGGTTTATGTTAATACTCTTGCATAAATTAAATTGCTCTTCCCTCAAACCCAGGATTAATTTTCCATGGAATCTGGAGTAACTGACCGGAATAGCAGAGTGGAATATGAAATGGGTGTCAGTGGCAATTGTGTGGTTACATTCAGTTCTGTGTTGTCCGTACTCTGTGATTATGAGCGACAGCAAAGCTTCAGTTCCAGGAGAGTATCCATTGCCATCTTGGACGTTTGTGGTTACCTCTGAGAGTGAGCTCAGCAAGTGTAGGCTCCTGTGAATAACGGCTATAGAAAAGCACTATTAGGAAAGTAAATGTGCGACTGCAAAAAACAGGATACATCACAAGCCAGACAGCAGTAGTTTTTCAGTTGTGTCCAGTGCACCCCAGTTCACCTAGGTAAGTGGAAATAGACCTTGTGGTGGTGGTGTCCTCCTGGGTGGAGAGGGGACAGTCACTACCATTAATTATTCTCTTACTGTAGTATTTTTCTATTTTTAATGAGTCAAATGTTGATTCAAATTATTCATTCTGTTAATCTTTATTGAGTTGTAGAGAAAGAGCAAGGAATAAAACTGACAAAAGTCCCTGACCTCTTGGTGCTTTTATTCTTTGGGGGAGAGATGCAGTAAGCAAGGGAACAGAAAAGGTAATTTAACTGTGATATAATAAAATGACAGAGTGATAAAGGTAAGGGGGAGCCACAAATAGGAAAGGGGAGGCCAGCTCCTGGGAGGACAGGAAAGCTGAGCTGAGACATAAAAGCTGGGAGAGAAGTGCCTTAGGCAGAACAAAGGCCCTGGAGGGAGGAACAAACTTAGTGTATCTAAGGAAGAGAAAGCTGGCCAGCACGGCTGGAGCACAGTGCGGGAGGAGAGTGGAGATGCAGCAGGGACCAGCTGAGGGCTTGCATGTCTTTGCAAAGAATCTGATTATTGTAAACATAGTTGGAAGGCATTGAAGAGTTTTAAGCAAAGGAGTGAAGTGATCAGATTTACATTTTAGAAATACTGCCCTGAAGAGCCAAGCACAGTGGCTGCACGCCTAATCTTAGCACATGGAGGCCAAGGTGGGAGTATCAGTTGAGCTCAGGAGTTGGAGACCAACCTGGGCAACATAGTGAGACCTTGTCTCTATTAAAAAAAGGAAAAAGATGCCGGGCGCAGTGGCTCACACCTGTAATCCCAGCACTGTAGGAGCCCGAGGTGGGCTGATCACAACGTCAGGAGTTCGAGACCAGCCTGGCCAACACAATGAAACCCGTGTCTGCTAAAAATACAAAAAAATTAGCTGGGCATGGTGGTGGATGCCTGTAATCACAGCTACTCGGGAGGCTGAGACAGGAAAATTGCTTGAACCTGGGAGGCAGAGGTTGCAGTGAGCTGAGATCGCGCCTCTGCACTCCAGCCTGGTGACAGAGTGAGACTCCATCTCAAAAAAGGAAAAGGAAAAGAAAAATTACATTCCTCTGGGAGAGAAATACATGCTTGTGTATGCATAGATGCATGGACTCTCAATACATAAAAACAGACAGTGGTGGTGGTTGCTGGCCTTCTGGAGTGGGTAACTGAGAGAATGGGATGGGAGATTTGCTTTATGCTGAATATCATTTTATACAATTTGGATTTTTATTATGTTCATGTATTATCTTTAGGTAAAGGAAGAATTAACAAATATAAAACAAGTACATCTCAGGTCAATTATTTTTTTTAAAAATCCAGAAATTCCCTCCAACTGCTGTGAGGGGGACGGCTTGGAGGGCAGCAAAGGCAGAAGCAGGCGACAGGCGTGAGCTCTAGCAGCCTGGTGGGGCCGTGGGCCTCACCGCATTCCAGCCCTGCTGGCTGCCTTTCTCTTTCATCAGCTTGCAAAGCTCATTCCCGCCACAGGATATTTGCAGAAGAAGAGCTGCAGGGCCAATTCAGGACATGATTTACATCTTACAAGACCTCTGATAAAGTCAATGTGGAGAGTAAAGAAAAGAGAGGTATCAAGAATGAGCCCAGAGTTTGACTTGAACAGCAGCTGGATGGATATATTGCCACTCACGGAGGCAGAGAAGGTGAGGAGATAAACCATTGGAGAGGTCAAGAAGATGAAGAGTTCTGTTTCAAACATAGTACAGTTGAGATTCCTAGCAGCCATTCTAGTCAGAAGTGTTTGTCAAGTAGACCATTGGATATCAGGATATGGACTTGAAGGGACTTCGTAGATGGAAATAGAAGTTCAAGAGGCATGAGCATTGATACCTTACTTGGATCTGGATGATACTACCTGAAGGAGAAAATGTATAAGGAGAAAATGCAGGAGGACTTCATTCTAGGGCGACTGTAGAGGAGAAGCCATGGAAGATTCCAAGGAGCAGCAGTCGGACAGGTGGGAGGAGAATCAGGAGTATGATACCACAGACGATGAAAAATAAAAGTATTTCAGGAAATAGAAAAGTGGACAAATGCTGTGGAGGTTGAGATCAGGATATTGGATTTGGCCACTTGAATAGTCAATTGGCCTTTGCTTGTTGCCTAAGATCTTCA
This sequence comes from Cacajao melanocephalus, assembly GCA_963573385.1. NCBI lineage: Eukaryota > Metazoa > Chordata > Mammalia > Primates > Pitheciidae > Cacajao > Cacajao melanocephalus. The sequence goes on along the minus strand of CAUYLG010022392.1, from coordinate 26,739 downwards.
ACTAACCTGACCAGATATTTTGAGGGAACCAAGCAGTACTCTAGGCCTAGAGGATATGTGATAAATTACAGAAGCATGATGCTTGATTTTATGAAATCTAGCCAAGGAGACAAGTTAAATGAACAAATTCCACAAATGACACTAAATTAAAATTGTGACTGGTGATTTAAAGAAAAGTCTTAGAGGCCTTGAAAGCATCCAACTGGGCCCTAACCTATTCTGAGGGGTCCAGAAGGATCTTCCTGAGGAAGTCACGAAGCTCAGGGCTGAATAAGCAAGAATTTCATTAGGAAGTTGCTGTGTCTGGGACATAGAATGCAAGGGGGTAAATGGCACAAGGGGAAGTGGCAGCCAGGGATGAGATCATGCTGCAGTGGGGAAGTTTTTATTGTAATCAGTGGAGAATCATTAAGTAAAAGAGCATGGTCATCACAGACAGGGCTGGATCTCATCACACTGGCTGCTGTGAGGAAGGTAGATTTGATGTGGGGCGACCACCTGAAGGAAGCTATTGCAGTAGCCTTGGAAAAAAGGTACTGGTGGCTTTGACGAGGTGGTGGCAGTAGAGATGGCAAGAAGTGAATGGATTTGATTTTTGGAAATCATATCCACAGGACTCGGTAATTGAATGTGAAGAGTAAGGAAGGATATCAGTGATGACTCCAGGTATGTGTCATGAGCCACTGGCTGCGTGGTGGCCCTGTTCTGTGACAGTGGGAGACGAAGAAGCAGGTTTGTGAGGAAGTAGCAAGTGTCCTTTGTTAGACATCTCAAGTCTGAAATAGCTGAGATGCCAAATAGGTAATTGAATACAGAGATATGGAGCTCCAAAGAGAGGTCTGGGACAGAGAGATAAATTTCAGAATTGTCAGCATACATAGTTAGAATTTTAACCTTGGAGAAGAGTGTAGGGTAAGACAAAAAAAAAAAAAGGTCCAGCACTGAATAATTCTAATATTTCGAGGACAGCAGATGAAGAGCTATCACAGAAAGAGAAGGAAAACAATAAGCAGGTGTCACAGAGCCTACAGGGAGTATTCCACTTTCTAGAGGTTAAGTGAGAATTGAAAAGGGTCATTAAATTTAGCAATTTTCGGGCTCAATTCATGGAGTGTTTTGTTTTGTTTTGTTTTGTTTTGAGACAGGGCCTTGCTCTGTTGCCCAGGCTGGAATGCAGTGGCTCGATCATGGCTCACTGCAGCCTTGACCTCCTGATTTCAAATGATCCTCCCACCTCAGCCCCACAGAGTTCTAGGATTACAGGCATGAGCCACCATGCTCAGCCATTCGTGGGGTGTTTTTTGTACCCAAATTAGGTAAAGTCCTCTGAGCCCCCTCTCACAGCCCCTCCCCCCAGGTGAAATGGAACTAGGCTATGGGGTTATTAATACCTTCCACACAGGAGATTTGTAGAGTCCTTTAGTGGGCTATCCATTCAGTAGGGCTTTCAGTATAGTCTGACTTCAGATTTGAACTCATGTCTGCAGAAAATATTTTCTGACACTGAATAAGCCTCTTCTCCTTCAGGGGAGGTGTTTTTAAATTAACTTTGAACATGGAAAATCAAGAAGCTAGCTTCTCTGTCCACCTCCAACCCCACCCCCAACACACAGTCTTATAAGAGTGGGCAGGAGACATTGTAGGACTTGTGATTTTGCAGCTCAGATTTTATGGAAACAGGGCAGAGCATGCTTGTACTTTTAAACTCCTCGGAATGACCTTTTTGAGTTATCGTGGTAAAAACAAGAAGCCCTTAGAGAAACTTCATTCTTAAAACAAGCACATAAAACAAGTGCATGTGATGCTGCCACAGTTTGGGTGAAAACATAGATTGTTTGCAGAGTGTCTACAGCCCATTCCTTTCTCTTGCTCTTCCTTGCACTACAGCTCCCAGCCTGACAGTCTTGGGGAAATAGACACGAGCTTTTCAACAAACGGTCAGTACGTGACCAAACTTGGCAACACATGCTCTGCCTCTGTTTGTGACAGAGGCTTGCAGAATGCTCAACTGTACCTGTGGAGGTGCCTCTACCAAAGCAGAGAAGCTCCTCTCTGATGTCCTTGGAAAGTTTCTGTGTCCCTTTTATGGTGTCCCTAACACTGAATGCTTTCCAGGCTGCAATGTGTAGTCTTCGTATATTTAAATCAGATTTCTCTGAAATTTGCATATCTTCAGAAATTTTTACTGAGCTTGTCACTTAGCATGCATTTATAGTCTGTAAAAACAGGCTTGTGGAGGGGAATGGAGGAAACTTGTACATCATATGTTCAGAGGAAGATTTCCACGTTCATTCTCTTTTGTCAGCAGTGACTTCTCAAAGGAGAATGGAACCAGAATCTAGATGTAGAGGCAAAAGCAAGTGGGGCAGAGAGAAAGCTGTGTGAATGGAGGAAGAAGGAGCAGACATGATGGGGGAGGGGGTCAGAGTCGTAATGCCAAGCATGTCAGCTGCACTATCTAGGGCAGAAGGGACGACCTCACCCTGAAGAATTCATCCCAGGACCAACCAGCCTTCCTTGAGCACGTGCAGGGTGCTTCACAGGCACTGTTTTCTTTTATGCCCATAACAACCCCATTTTATAGCAGACACAGCTGAGGTTCTTCAAGGTTAAATGGCTTGCCCTGAGCCCTGTAACTGTCAAAGCAGAGCAACGGGAACCAGAATTCAGTACTTGGGGTCCAAAGCACACACTCTGTGCTGTATTATCCTGAAAGAGAATATGTATTCAGCTGTTAAGGGACTTGCTGTGGAAGCACGGTTAGGAGTAAGCTACAGGTCTCTCCCGACTCCAGTTTCTCATCTTCATACTCGCTGTGATCACAGCATGTTGATTGAAAGGTCAGTAGGGAAAGATGGGGGAAATGTTCCTTTCTTTTCCAGGTGTTTCTCTGGAGAGAGATGTGTGGCATTTATAGTCTGATGCCCCCTGACTACCTTGTCACTTGGACATTCTGTGACTTGGGTGAACTGACTCTTGCCTGCAAAGGTGCCTTCAGGGAGGCTAAACAGGCCACAGTTCCCCGAGGAGCCTGGGAACTGAGTTACCCCCAAGGTCTCAGGCTGTGTCCTCAGCAGCTCCTGGATGGAATGTGTGCAGCCCTTTTCGTCATCTCTATTTTAATTTTGGAACTGGTTTTGTAGGAGACTGCTCTGTTTGAGAAGATAATCTTTTAAAGTAGGGAAATGCTGAAAGAGAAGGCCAAACAAATCTGGAGCCTACTGAAAGGAGAATAAGGTCACTCCAAAACAGAAGTTTCTTGCCAACACAGCACTCTTCTCCTGAGAGCTGCCTAGAGGCTAGAAGAGGTGGAGGGGCCCACCAGGAGTGCAGGTGCCTCCTTAGGAGTTTTTGGACTCCAAAGACTGCCCTGGGTACCAAGTGGTTCATGCCACCTGCTTTCAGCTACTGAAATGAAATGATGTTTGAAAGAGCAAGTCATTTCATTATTCCTGTGGCAAAAACTGCCTTGAGCCATTTTCTCTTAGTTTTTAAATATATGTTCATCTTCGGATAAAACAGCCTAGCATATGAGCCTGCAGCCAGCCCCCTTCTCCTTGTGTGCTGGGCATTGAAGGGCTTGCTTGGACGAGAGTTCCCATAAGTCACGATATCTTTCATGGTGTGGGCGTCCTAACTCCCTATCCCCTGGGTTGCAAGAATAGGTTTTCCTAGGTGGAGGCAAGAGTGAGCGATGGAAGACTTGTTCTCTGTCAGGTAAAGTGAGGGCTGCTTGAGCTGGGTGATAGAAGGAGACATTACTGGGACGAAGCAGACATCTCCACAGAGGAGAGGAAAGAGGTAATTAGAGCTTTTGCAAGAATGGGGCTGTCTGGAGAAACAATAATAAAGGACATCAACAGTGGTGAATTTTTTCATACTTTTAAAATGACGTGTGTACAAACTGCACGTGGAGCTTCGTTAAGCTGGACTGTGACACAGTTTTGCCTGCACTGCTGATGGCTTTCTGAGAGCAATGTGATGGCACATGCCAAGGGAGGGCTCTCAATCACCACTGACTGCACACAGCTGCCTTATGAGTTCTTTGCACACCGCTTTTGTATCTTTGCCTCTATCATACTGCTTTTGGTTCTAACATTTAGCTTGCATGTAACTGATGTTTTAATTGATTTGGGGGAAAGCAGATGATTGTTTCTGTTTTAGAACTGTCTCAATATGATTTAGTGTTTTTTATGAAATTGTTGAGGAGGAGCGTGGGCTTTTCTAAATTGCAAATTCTCCTTCTCTTTGAAAAGCAGACAGACCAATGCCCAGCTTGGTGATTCACTGGGCTTTGGTTCCAGCACCCTGGGCAGCTGACTTCTGTCTATCCGGTGATTGTCTTCTCGGCCTGCAGAGCATTACGTCAGCCCACTCAGCAAGCTGGGATCCAGTTCTGTTTATTGGAGTCTAATCATTTTCCCCCTATCTTGCAAAGCCTGGGATGGAGGAGAATGTAAAGCAGATGCATTCCATTCCCGAAACACCTGCAGCTGCTTTACCTGTACCCTGGGCCTGATGAAATAAAATGCATTAAGATCCTTTAATATAATACATTTCTGTGCTACACATTCTGCCTTGGGCATTGGGTCAGCGGATGTGGTGTAATCCAGGGATTGCTGCTGCTGGGAGTATAAATGGCTAATGCTTTCCAACAAGCTTCCCCGTAACCACCTGCTATTCCCAACATGTACTTACAAATGAGCTATGAGGTCAGTGAGCTGTCCTGAGCTTTAAAAAATTGTTACCTTGCTGGAAAAATGTGATTTTTTAAAAAAAGGTTGCTTGATCATTTAAGGAAGATATTTGTCATTTATTTTTGAAATAGATACTTTAGATACCAAGTGGTATCTATGAATGAGTTGCGATTTGGAGAGTCAACACAGGATGCTTTGGAAGGTCTTGGATAGGTTCTGTCTGCTGGAACTCATGTGCATCCATAGGAATTACAGTCTCTGATTTACTGCAGAAAGGGACATACCTGCCCCGGCCCCATCGCCATGCTGCACCCAGCACAGGCTGTGGGGGTGGTACGCAGGTGCCTCTGCACAGACAGCAGCATGCTGCCACCTCGGGCTGCACACCAGCAGAGCGTTTTACAGTACCTCATCCCCCAGGCTCATCAGTATTTTTAGGTCCTCCTTCAACTTTTGACAGTTTGAAATTTAAATGAGCAAGGAAGTGTAAAACATTTGCAAATGAGGTAGAAACACCTGAGCAGCTGGAGCTGCGGCCCCGCCCTGGTCTGTGGCTTTAATAAAACAGCCACTTGGGGGAGCTTCCAAGTGAGGGATCTGCAAGAAAGCAAATGCTTAATTATAGTCCAGAAGTGTCCAGAGCTGTCCAGTTTTGCCAACTTGAAATAATTATTTTTACTTCAAGATGAAGCCAATAAGCAACATTACTGTCTGGCACTGATTGAATAAAAATGTCAGGGACTCAACTCTTGTGACTTTCTCCATTACTTTCTTTGTCTCCCTCAGGAAATTCTGTGTAAAAGGACAGTTCTAACATCTGCTCAATTATTAGGGGTTCGAGGGAAATGCTGGCGTGTAAGGTCCTGGGGCTTCAGCTAAGGGTAGAGGCCCCACCTCAAGCAGGATGTAAGGTGGGCTCCTTCCCTCTGCCCTCCAGATCCTGCTCTACCCACCTCCCCAGACCCTGACAGTAGCCATTCCCTGTGGCCTTTGGGGGAAGGGAACCAGTGGATGCTACTTGACTTGATTCAGCTGCCCTCAGTGCCTAGCCTGCCAGCATTGCCGAGAGGTAAAGAACACAGAACACAGACCCAGCCTGACCTTCTAGATTGAGTGACACCTTGGAGTGTTCCTTTTGGGCAGGGATTGATGTTGATTTTTGTATATAAGTGAGATGTTGTAGTTTTCACAGCACTTAGAACAAGGTGTTCGGTGTTGTGGCGCCTTTGCCTAATGATGGCATTTGTGCAGATTGTTCTCAGTCATAAAGGTTTAGTCTCAAAACTCACTCCTCCCTATGTAAACAAAGGAGTTGTAGCTGTGGATGAGAGCATCTGAATGAATTGTATCCATTTCAGATGTTAGCTTTAAAAGCTGTAGGGTCAGGTTAGAAGTTTGGTTCCCACCAAATGAGCAGTTTTTGAGATCTGCATGTCAGACTTTTATGAGACTTGGAAAAATGCTCCTGAGTTCAGTTTTCTGCTGGGAATGTGTTTCTAAGGCCCTTTAGGTATTGGGCATCTTCAGGTTTATGTGGCACATGGATCATTAGGGCCTGCCCTCAGCCCCATTTCTGCATCAGGAGAGCTGAGTCTAGATGTGCTGGGTTAATATTCGTGAGTGGCCTCCATTGAAATACGCTGTCCTCCCGAGAACAGTCTCCCCACCCCCCACCATGCATTTCAGGGTGAGTGAGCCGAAAACTGCATCCTGCATTTCTCATTCACATGGGATTCTTTGAGGACTGAGCTTTAGATGGGTCTTGAATGTGTTTTTGCCTTATGCCATAATCTTGTATCTCTGGTAGCGACAGTCAAGGAAGTGATTGCTCTGCCCCGTCACTTGCTGTCCACAGCCACAGCCACAGGCGTGGGAGGGGCCCCTGGATGACAGCCTTCGGTTGTTCAGCCACTGTGGCTATCTGGACAGGCATCCTCTTCTTTCGTTCCTGTTCCATGTGCCCCTCCTGATGCTGTCTGCTCACGTGAAGGATGCCTTCTCAGATGGAGGGTGTAGCTGGTGGAGACCTTGGGGAGACCTGCCCCCAGATCACAGGGGATGACTAGTACTACCTGCTGTGGTTGGGCCTTCTCTCTAGTCCTGTTCTCCCTCTTCCCATGCCCAGGGCAGCCTGTCAGAAGCCAGGATGGTGGCAGGCAGAGAGAGGCCTCAGTCCAGAGGGCCATAGAAGGTGGAACCATGGAGCAGAGTGCTTACATAGCTGCTATTTCACTCTCCCTTTTTAATCAAGGGCTCATTCCAAATTGCTTTTCAGTGCCAGCAAGCAAAGAGACGCCCACACAAGTTCCTGAGCGTTTTGTACAGACTTACCGAACACAACTCAGGCATCCTTAAAGAAGCTCTGCAGCTTCCTCCTGGACCAGATTTCATGAAAATCCAGTAATCTTGGGCTCTAAGGAACAGGGTAACCAGTCATGTGACTTGGCAGGGGAAAGGGCTATGGTTAAACCATCTTTAGCAGGCAGATCACATCTTCAACCACTTTGCCTTGACTATTCTCCTTTCTTTTTAGGGGGTTGAACATCCTTTAACCATATTCCCCTACCCCTTATCCTGCTTTATCCCTTCAAAGCACCAAATGCTGTATAGCTACAGTAAGCAAAAATCTGTTGAAATGGTTTTAAAATTACATGCTGCCGAACAATAGGGCCATAAGGTGAATGTAGACATGGGATTGTATGTATGTGAATGAGTGAATTTGATTTTTTTATTTGCACAAATTTGTGGGGTACATGAGAAATTCTGTACATGTATATCATGCATATGATCAGGTCAGGGTATTTAGGGTGTCTTTATCACCAGAGTACAATACATTTTTGTTAGGTATAGCCATCCTGCTCTACTATCTAACATTGAATTTATTCCTTCTATCTTACTATATGTTTATACCCTTTAATCCACTTCTCTTCATCCTCCTCCCTCCCCACACTCACCCTCCCAGTCTTGTCTCTTTTCACTTTCTACCTCCATATATTTAAATTTTTTAGCTCCTGAATATAAGTGAGAACATGGGATATTTGTCTTTATGTGTCTGGTGTATTTCATTTAAGGTAATGACTTCCAGTTCCATCCATGTTGCTGCAACTGACATGATTTCATTCTTTTTGACTGAAGAGTATTCCTTTATGTATATATACTACATTTTATTCTTTCATCCATTGATGGACACTGAGGTTGATTTCATGTCTTTACTTTTGTGAATAGTGCCACAATAAACATGTAAATGCAGGTATACCTTTGATATATTGATTTCTTTTCCTTTGGGTAGATATCCTGTGGTGAGATTGCTAGATGAAATGATAATTCCGTTTTTAGTTTTTTGAGAAATCTCCATACTGGTTTCTATAGTGGCTTTCCTAGTTTACATTCCCACCAACAGAGGGAGTTCCCTTTTCTCTGCATCCTCACCAGGGTCTGCTACTTTTTTGTCTTTTTAACAATAGCCATACTGATAAGGGTAAGATACCTCATTGTGGTTTTGATTTGTATTTCTCTGGTGATTGGTGACGCTGAGCATTTTTTTCAGATACCTGTTGACTGTACATTTTCTTCTGAGAATTGCCTGTTTATGTCCTTTGCCCAGTTTTTGATGGGATTGTTTTTTCGCCCATTAAGTACCTTGTGTACTCTCGATATTAGTCCCCTGCCAGATGAATAGTTTGCAGATATTTTCTCCCATTTGGCAGGTTTTCCCTTTGCCCAGTTGATAATTTCTTTTGCTGTGCAGAAGCTTTTAGTTTAATTAAGTCCCATTTGTCTGTTTTTGTTTTTGTTGCCTGTGCTTTTGAGGTCTTAGTCATAAATTCTTTTCCTAGATCAATGTCCGTAAGAGTTCTCTCTAGGTTTTCTTCTAGTACTTTTATAGTTTCAGGTCTTAAGTCTTTAGTTCATTTTGAGTTGATTTTTGTGTGTGATATACTCTGGATTGGGGTACAGTTTTACTCTTCTGCATGTGGCAGGCCAATTCTCCAAGCACCATTTATTGAAAAGGATTTCCTATCCCTGGTGTATGTTCTCATTGGCTTTGTCAAAGATCAGTGTCTGTGAATATGTGGCTTTATTTGAATTTGATTATAAATATAACTTTTTTAAATCTGGGGAACAAAGAATTACATGATACCCTGGATAATAAACTAGAGCTGCTGCCATAGTTGAGCAGGTCAGTTCTGTGTTATCAGTGTTTTTATCACTTCTGGATGCCACCGTCCTTGGCCCTCTCTGGAAAGGCCCTTACTGGTTTCTAACAAATGGTGTAGAGGAAGCGTTAAGGCTGGCCTAGCTAACATGGCTCTAAATCCCCTGTGCTTTAAAACTGCTCATCATTGAAAATCTCTCACCATGCCCAGCTTGGATCCCAGAATTCAATCAGAGAGCAATCCAAAGTTCATAAAATTTGTGGTAGTTTCTGGAAACAGATCTGTGAGTACCAAGAAAAGAGGATAAAGATTCATCTCACCTACCAGTCATTCCCCGCCACCCCTACCCACTATCTCCTATATCCAGGACAACACCCCTCAGACACCAAAATGCACTTTACCATTGGCTGCTGTCAGTAGATAATATCTGCTCAGCATTGGGGACAAGTTTCAGCACATAACTTCCTCTTAGTAAACGATCCTGACAGGAGAAGGAATTGAGCTTAATTTATGCCATCTAATAACCTCACTGCAGCAACTTGGGAAGTTAGCCTTCCAGAGTTTCCCTCAGACTTTTCTCCAGTGAATTACAGTGCCATATATTCTCATTGCTACCAGCACGGCTCCCAAAATTTATCTGCTGTTTAATAGGTTTTACCTTTCAAAAAATGCAAGCTGGCCAGGCATGGATTTTTGAAAGCATTCTTCCCGCCTGGGCCTCTCAAAGTGCTGGGGTTAGAGGGTGCCTTCTAATGCCAGCAATCCCAGCACTTTGAGAGGTCGAGGTGGGAGGAATGCTTGAAGCCAGGAGTGTGAGACCAGCTTGGGAAACACAGTGAGACCTTTCCTCTACAAAAATTAAAAAAACAAAAACAAAAACATAGGTGTGGTGGTGCGTGCCTGTAGTTGGAGCTACTGAGAGGCTGAGGCAGGAGAATCCCTTGAGCCTGGGAAGTTGAGGCTGCAGTTAGCTAGGATCGTACCACAGCACTCCAGCCTGGTGACAGAGCAAGACCCTGTCTCAAAAAAAAAAAAAAAAGCCAAGTGTCAAGATGTGTCTAACAGGTACACAGAACTTGAGCAGAGAAATAAGGTGTTTTGGGCTGGTAGAAGGCATATCAGGGTGGCTACTGTGAGAGAGGGTAGAGGGAATATCAGGGTAGCTATTGTGGGTGTCACTCTCTGTTCCCTCTTCCAGAGTCCTAGGGCTCTCACGTCCACCAAGTTGGCCGCCCGCTAGCTGGCAGAATGCAAGCTAAGCAAACATGGAGCGGGGGCCAGACGGAGCCTCTCCCTTCCACCCCAGTCTGTCTTTGACTAATGAGGTGTTAAACTGAGCCAGGAGCCAAGTTAATTCCAGCGGTAATCCATTTCCTGCTGCTTTTATTCAGCCAGCACCATTCATCAGAAGGAGAGGAGAGCCCCTGGGACCTTCTGAATCATCCCAATATCTTGAAGAAAGGGAAGGGAAGGGGCAGCAGGGGTCCTCCTGCCCCTTACTGTAGATGCCAAAAGTACAGAAATATGTCAGGACTTGGTGACAAAAATATCTACAGACAAATCCTGATGCCATCCTGCTGGTGCCCCTACCCTAAGCCCTAACTGGCATCAGGTTCTCCCTCACCGGGTACGCTTTCCTACAAAAAGATGATTTTGCTTGTTAGATGGAGGATGCATATTGAGGCCATCCACGCCTCTGCTGCAAAGTCCTTTAGGAGAAAGACAACTGGTATCCAATATCTTCAAGTAATGAACTTATCAGTAAATATAACACATGAACTCATTAATCTTAACTTTGCTTTTGGACCAAGTGGGAGCTCGGCTTCTCGGGAGACAAAAATTTCATCTCTGTTATTTTCCTTAAACCCGATCCCAATTTAGAGGAGTCAAACATATTGCCCTGCTCTCCCTGGGAAGCAGTTAATAATGTGTTTTCTCACACAATGGATAGCCCAAGCTCAGCTGGGTCACTCTGCCCCCCAGGCTGTGTATACGTGCCCTTGCACACAGCCTGGGCTCAAGGTTTCCTAGTAGGGTGTAGCTTCAAGCTATATCCTTGAGGCTGGTTGGCCCCCAGCCATTGAGGACACCACGCACACTCCTTCCCTCAGGCTGAGGAATATAGTTGAAGTTAATCTTGAAAGTTAAGGCTATTGAACCTTCATCGTAAGGGTGTTGAAACTGTTCATCCTGGCCACTTCGTCCTTGCTTGGGCTCTTGCTGTTCTTCTAAAAGCACGGCGTCAACATCTCCCAAAAGAAGCTGAGGATGTGAGGAGGGATCAGTCACAGTTTGCAAGGGGTGGCTGCCTGTTCTTTGTGGCCTGGATGAGGGCTTAAGGTAGCTTGGAGAACAAGTGAGGAGAGTCAGGCTGCTATGGGATGCCTGCTCCAGACAGAGGGGGAGCAGGTTTAGGAACGGATTCACCTGGAAGCTTGCTCCTGTGGACCTGATCTAAGTGCATGGGGCCTGGAGGTGTGATGAGATAATGCTGTTGGGATGAGAAGGTGGTGAGGAGCCAGCCAGCACTGGCAGGTGTCTTTCTAGCCCTGATCTTGTTCTCCCCAGCATTCCTGAGAGGGCCAGCAGACCCTGGAGACATCAGATATCTGTGCTACACATGCGTATCAGCCACTCTAGAAATTGACTGGGAAGTGGGAGGGAATGGGTGACACCCTGGTGGTGCAGCTGTGCTCCCCTGTGTTCCTGAGCCTGGCTCCCTGCAGCGCTCCCGTCATTGTTCCCGACCCAGAGCAACTTCACCTGTACCGCTCCCTGCTCGATAGGCCTCTTGATCTTTCATCAATGCTCTTTTTCTCTTATTTGCCAGACCAGTGTCTCCCTTGGATTTCTCTGCTCCAAAAAGAGACTTGCAGCCTCCTGCACTTCTGGGAGGAAGGACAATTGGGAGGCCTTGATTGTGGGAATCTCAACCTCTCCCACCTACCGGTGGAGTTAGAAGTATCAGGTTCCTTGGAGATGGTGATTAGAGCCCAACATTGCTGTCCTTTCCTGTTTCTATCTAACGTCTTTTCTAGCACTAGAAATCATCCATTTTCCTTTGAGAGCCCCCCCTCACTTGCGGGTTGTGGTTTGATAACTCCCACCATCCTCTCAAGCCTTGGCTATACAAGAGGTGGAATGTCATTTAAAGATGTAATCATTTTTCCTGCGTCCTAGAAATGGTGGGCATCCTGTGGTGGAAATCACAGTTTGTCTGACCCAACCAAAGTGCTGAGCTAACAGCCTGTGCTCTTCTGCCTGCATGGTGCTGGAGCGGGGCACAAAGCCCACTCATTCCAAGGACAGGGCTGTGTGTCACCACAGCCATCACCTTAGGGTTCTAGCCTTCGAGGGTCCAGGCAGGGCTAGCCTCTGAGCAGCCACAGCTTGTGAGTTGGGAGGGTGCTGGATGGGCTTGAGCAGTTGTGGAATGTAAAGTGCTGATCTTCTTGCTGTGGGTGGGGGTGTTGTAGTGAGCGCTCTGCTGCAGCAGGAGCCCCTGCAGTGACCGTTGTCCACCCACTGGGAGGCCCTTCCATCCTCTGGACAAGGGCGAAAGTGAGGCTCTGCGCACTTGGAGGCCACCCTAACAGTCTCTTTCCTCTGCTTCTCCCACTGCTGCAGGTTACGTGTTCTGTATGTTACATCGCCTCCCCGAGCAGCACGACTGCACATTCGACCACATGGGCCGTGGCCGGGAGGAAGCCATCATGAAAATGGTGAAGCTGGACCGGAAAGTGGGGCGCTCCTGCCAGCGCATCGGGGAGGGGTGCTCCTGAAGGCCAGGCATGGCCACCACATGACGCTGTTCTTAGTTCACTAATGTTAGCCTTATTTAGGACAAAGTCAGCCAGACACCTTGTACTGGGCACGCGTCAGACTACAGCCAGTCCGTTTCCTTTCTTTAGCCAGCCATCCTGGTACTGTAGTTTAGGGGTTGATGGTGGTTGAAATTGATTTCTGGCTGGTTACTAAGGTGCCTGCTAGCCATTGTATAAAATTAAAACATGAAGAATATTTTTTTTTGAGCATGGCTAGTGGATTTAAAACAACACATACCTGTCACTGCTGGAGTCAAACTTATAAAAAGCCTTAAGTGGAAAGTGTTCCAGACGGAGACTCTGAGTTAATAGAGGAGTAGAAGCTGGTGTTAAAGTTCCCACGACGCACATGGCTTTGCCAGAAACTCTGTTTAATGTTCGGCCTTTCACCTCTTCACTTATCGTTAGTCCCAGTAGCCAGGATACCTGATGGCCACCTGTGCCTTGGCCACAGGAGGCTGCTGAGATTGGCCACATGGCTGGGCTGGGTGGTGGCCTCACTCTCCCACAGAGCTGGAAATGGGGGGTGGGGGACAGATTCTTACGGAAATTTTTTTTACCTGACTTGCTATGAAAAAACTCATCACACAAGAAGAGAAACAATAACCTCACTTTGAAAATTAGCTCCACTCAAGACTAGTCCACGAACGAGACCCGCCTTTTCTACACGGGATCCAAGGTCACGAGAAGCGGCCAGAGTGCCCCGCCCCCGCCGGCTCTGGTCTGCCATTCGCCAGTGCAGGGATCTGGCACGGATCAGATGCGGCGAATAGCAGCACAGCGCGGTGGCCGGGTCTGCACACTGGCCTCTGCAGCCAGATTTCTATATTGGAAGTTTTTTAAAAAGACATTTCATAGCCAACAAGCATCAGTAGAAGTGCTGGGGGCAGCCGGGAAAGCTGCCGCCCATGGGCTCTGCCCCTTCCAGCTGGAGCCTCCCGTGCCTCCAGGGGCCAAGAGGATGATGTCGCGGCCTCCATTTTCCTTTCTATGCAGCCCCATAGTCCGAGGACACCCAGTCCACATCTACCACATAGCAAGTTTAGTAAGGGAAGTAAGGGAAGGCAGCATACTTCACAGGGACAGTGGGTTTGGATCTGTCTAGAACAGCAGTTTGTGGCTGTAGCCCAGCTCCGAGAGTGATATTTGCTCTGGTGGGTGAGGGCTTGAGGGGACATTTCGCCACCTGTGCCCCTTCATGTTCACAGAGGAGTTCAGCAGCTGTAGCTGCTCAGGCCAGGTGGGGAAGGGTGGAGGTGGGCCTGGTTGCCCCATTATGAAATCACCAGTCAGGTCGGGCTGGGGCTGGTTGGACAGATCAGGGTTCCCTTGAAAGCCCAGGCGGGGTGAGCGGTCCCAGTGGTCCTAGTGCTGCATCTGATCCAGGTCAGTGAGGGCAGGAGGCCCCTGCAGAGGCAGCGTGGATCTGCCCACACAGAGGCTACTGGAATGGTTTAACCCAGCAACTTTCCTTTTTATAAAACAACAAATGGTTCAACTCTGTCTGCAAATTAACAGCTGAACACCTGCAACTGCAAATGTTTTTTGATCCAAGTACTGAAATAGGAAATCATGCTCTTCCCACCCTCCACCCCACCAGAGTGGAATCCGCTGCAAAATCCCAGCCTTAATTCTTGCTTCAGGACCCAGACCAGTGTCTTGCTCTAGGGCAGCCCAGGGCAGAGGGGCCAGGTCTGCCCAGCGTTTACCACTGCTGTCAAGCCACAGCCCTTGGCCACTATATGGGCCATCCTCAGTGAGGCAGCCCCGCCTCGGCCTCCACCAAGCTCTGGTCCCGAAGAGGCTGTGCTCGCCCTTCCTGTCCCTCCCCGGGCCCCACCCGCTGCCTGCAGTGTGGAGGCCGCAGTGGGAAGGAGCCCTGGGGAGCCAGGCGGGGTGGGGTGAAGCCCATGTTCGCTTCCTGACTTAGAGCTGGGGGGTGGGGGGAGGGCTTGTTCCCCTGCAGTATCTGCTCTGTGAAGTTTGTTAAATGTAAGGAAAGCTTAAATTCTTGTATCTTTAAAAGAGAAAATCTTATTTAACCCTTTTGTGTTCTAGATTTACTTACACACATAGCCTAGAGCTCAGTTTTAGTTTTAACATTGTGAAAATATTAAAAGAATCTTGTAACTTTATTCTTTTTTCTCCTGCTGAAAAAATTAAACCAATCGTACGAAAATTTGGCTTTCTTTGTTTCACCCATTCTCCTAAGTGCCCCCTGGGTTGCTGAAAAACTGACCCATCTCCCTGGCCAGGGCTGGAAAGAGATGGGGCCTTATGTGCAGAGTCCCTTTGCAGTACTTGGGGCACTCGTTCAGTAAGTGTCCAGGCTAAACAGCCACTTCCTTGCTTTCTGTTGGGGGTCTCTGCCCTGGGAAGCTGCGGGGCTGGCCTTGGGCTAAAGGTGGGTCTGCAGGTCAAGCCCTTGCCAGCAGCCAGTACCTACACGCTAGGGGAGAGGAGAAGAGCCCCAGCCCTGAGGGCTCCCAGCGTGGGTGGGGTGGGTGCCAGGTCCTGAGGGAAGGCAGCATCTCCCAGACCTGAACCCCACCCTAGGAAGGGCCTCCAGGGTGAAGATGATGGCTCCTGAAGGCGGGCTTGGAGAGAGGTGCCTGCTGTGGCACTCTGGTGTATAGGATGAACTTACTACATTAGTAAATGTTTCAAAAACATTTGGGAGGTAGGGGCAAGAGCACCTGCCCCCAGTACTTTTGGGGCAGAGAGACTGACCACATAGTTGCCAAGAGGGTGACGAAAAATCCTCAGAGGAAATTAGAAGTCCCCAGTAGCGGTGAACCACCACATGGGCAAAGGGCAAGAGAGAGCTGGGTGGCCTGGGTGCGGGGCAGGGCTGTGGGGAGCGGTGAGCTCTGCCCCACGGTCCACAGGAACTGGGTCTGTGTCAACTCCCTCCTGATTGCTTCAGAGAGGCTTTTATGCCAACAAAAATCCACCGCAAGAAGAGGGAATGGTGGTAAAAGGAGGAGAAACCTTCCTGCTTGGTGGCGTGAGAAACAGGAAAGCACGGGCGGGAGGGGGCCATGGTCTTCAAGGGAGCCATCGGCAGCACATTCAAGGAACTGTGAGCAGTCCCTCTAGCCCCAAGAAGGGGGTCACCAAGAGAGAGGGCCCCAGATGGGCACAACAGTCACAGAAATAACCAGGAGAAGTCTGCAGGAGTCTCAAAAACTTGACTTCCTGTGCAGCTGTTCTCAGCTACGTGTGGGGAGGCTCCAGCAAGGGAGGAGTGAGCGGAGAAAGACATTCGGAGCCTTGGGACCCGGGGGCGCGCTCTGGGGGGACTCAGCACACACAGCACCAGGCCTGCAAGGTGGCCCCATGTCTTGTCACCACTGGGTCCTGTCAGAGGACTTGGAGAAGATCAAAGAATCAGATAGATACAGACAATTAAGCAAATAATAACATATTAGTGCCCAACCAGAAATACCCAGAAAGAGGAGTCACAAATCCTGTCACTCAGCTGTGAATAATATTTACATACAAATAATGTAAACACATACAAACAATAGTGAATATTGCTCTGGTGAAATGTACTGGGATCTCACTAGGAGACTGGAAAAGGGAAAGAATGTGCCTATTTATGGGTAGACGGTAAGAGAGCCAAGTTCGTCTTAGTAGGTAGGAAATCAACAAAGGATGTCCAAAGCTGAAGACTAGAGAGCGGTATGTTACGTAGAAATATGGAGGTAAAAGAGGAAGAAGCTAAAAGTTCAAATTGGTTTTTTTTTGGGGTAGGAGATGGGAATGCAGTAGGCCTTATATTTACAACTACAGTTAAACGTGTAACATTGACTGAAAAATTGAAACGCTTTAATAAGTAAGTGACGGGAGACCTTCCTGGGAATTGGGAGACCAAGTCTTCAGAAACCTGTCTCATTGTTCTCTGAAAGTGGGTTTCAGGAAGTTCAGTTCTCTGAGATGCAACATAGAGTGCTGGTTTTGATCAGAGCTGCTTTGGAAGATGGCAGGCAGCTGGCACATCACAACACAGCACATGTTTAAAAACAGGGAAGGCCAAGGGCAGTGACTCATGCTTACAATCCCAGCACTTTGGGAGGCCAATCTGGGAGGATCACTTGAGCCCAGGAGTTCAAGACCAGGCCACATGGTGAAACCTCATCTCTATGAAAAAATATTTTTTTTTTCTTTTCAAACATGTGGCATGTGATGCAAAGAAAATTTTTAATAGCTGTGGGCTTGGGGGCGGGGCTTGGTGGTACATGCCTGACAGTCCCAGCTAGTAGGGAGGTAGAGGCGGGAGGATTGCTTGAGCCTGGGAATTGGAGGCTGCAGTGAGCTGGGAGTGTGCCACTGCACTCCAGCGTAGGCAACAGCCTGAGAGTCCATATCTAAACAAATATATATATATATATATATATTTTTTTTTTAAATTGAAAAACCCTGGGAAAGGTTGGCTGTGGCAACACCAAGTTTATTGTTACCAGAAGCCTTTTCTTAATCAGCACACCTTGAGAAAAGTTGCCCTGGTTCATTGAGCACTTAACTGTGTGCCAAACACCTGAAAAACTCTCCCGTGATCCTGTGGTTCCACTTGGTACTTAGAGTAATCAAATTCACTCCCTGAATCAGGTCGGCCCAGAAGTTCCTGTCTCCGGGCCTCTACGGTGTCATGTCCAGCAACCCAGATGCCTGGCTGGGCAGACGCATGGAATGTCAGCTTTCCCTTAGCTTAACTGCTGTGCCCCAATTGACACAAACACAGAAGGCTGTTTCCTTCCCGTCACTGGAGAGAGTCTGGGATGGATAAACTGCCTGGAGCAGGAGGGTGGGCGTCCTTGAGTGCCTGCCGGGCCCAGGCCTGGCCCTCCCGCTGCACACCTGCACACCCTCTGGGGCATCGCACAGGTTTGGGTGATTGAACTGTTGGTAAATGAGAGCTCTCCACACCCGGACCTAATTAAAAGGCTTTTTGAGTTTCAGCTTGGAAGGACTCCACACCTCGGGCTCCCCTCCCGGCCATCTCTTCCAGGCAGCCCCGTGAATCCTTGCAGTGAGGAGTGTGACTTGAAGGGGCCTGGGGGACACATCACAGGGTTCAGAGGGAGAACTCGCTGACAGGGAGCTGGAGAGGTCTCTGGAGTCCTGAGGCCACGCCTACCAAGCACCAGGAGGAGCTGAAGAGGAGGGAGTCCCGGGGTAGGAGGAGAGGGATCCGCTCTGCATGACGAGGTACTCAAGTCTGGGGCACTGGTGGGGACAAGACTTAGACCCCAGAGGTGGAAGCTCTGAGTCTGTGACTTGAGAGCCCCATTAGGCGTCTTCCAGCCCACAGCCCTGGCTAGGGTGACTTTCATTCAACACCTGCTATCTGCCAGGCACCGTCCCAGACACGGGATATGGTGGTGACCCAAATGCCAGCCTACAGCTAGAGGGAGCAAAATAAGGGATGTGCAGAGAATATTAGAGGGGTGACAGCCATACACGACACGCAGGGGGAGAAGCATAGGGTCTGAGGGCCTTTCTCTGCGGTGGGCATGGAGGGCCCTGCCTGCCGCCTGGGGGTTCGGTCAGGCAGCCACTGTGGGAAGAACAGCCTGCAGGGAGCGCGGAGGAGGCAGACCAGGGACGCTGCTGGCCAGTCTGGGAGGTCAGTGGGAAGACTCAGTTCCCCAAGGTGGCGGGGTGGGAAGAGCCTGATCCTGGAGTGATTTTTGAAGCTGTGTGGGTGAGAGAAAAGAGGAACGGTAGACAACTTCTAGTTTTGGCTGCGAGCCACTGGAAAGACAGGCCGTTAATGAACAATGGGCAGGAGTGTGAAGGGGGTTGGATCAGAACAGACCGCTGAGGTGTAGACCAGACACCCAGCTAGAAATGTGTGTGGTGGGCGGGTGCCTGGATACACAGTTCCAGGGCTCCGTGGAGGGGTCCTGGCTAGACAACGGGCGTTTATTTTCCAATAATTTTTGTGGTAGTAAAATATACAGAATGTGCAGTTTGCCGCCTGAACTGTCTAAGTGTAGTGTGGTACAACCAGCGCCACTATCCACCTCCAGGACTCGAAGTGGAATCATACGGTGCTTGTCTGTGTCTGGCTGATTTCACCTAGCACGACGTGCTCCGGGCTCACCCACGTGGTGGATGTGTCCATGTCCTTTCTTAAGGCTGGTGCTACTGCGCTGTGTGACAAACCACACTGTGCTTGCCCACCCCTCAGGGGCGCTGGGGCTGCTTCCATGTTGTAGTTATTGTGAATAAGGCTTCTGTGGCTGTCGGTGGGCAAATGAGATAAGCAGTTCTGCATACAGCTAGTATTTAAGGTCATGAGCTGGGGAGTGTAAATGGAGAAGAGACAGATGGAGGCTGTGCCTGGGGACGCCATCCAGGGAGACAAGGAGGAACCTGCAGAGGAGACCCAGAAGGAGCCGCCAGCAAAGCAGGGAAAGGAGCCTTTCGAAGAGCAGGGAGTGGCTCCTTCTGGGACCTGCCCTCCCGGCACCAACCGCCCTGGCACTGGGGACTGACTCCTGGGGAGGGAGACTGGGAAGGCTGGCCAGCTGGACCTCTTTTTCAAGGAGTTTTGCTGAGTGGAAGCAGACAAATGGGCAGCAGAGTGGATGTGGGGACGAGAGAGTTTTTGAATAAGGAGAAGTTGCTGCATATTTTTATGCTGTTGGAATGATCCCATAGCGAGGGAGAAATTTGGGAGCAATGCCCATGATGGGCCATAGTGCACAGGGTGGCAGGTGAGGGCATGGGGCAGGCAGGTGGGGATGGGATCCTTCTGCTCTGTGTTCTCATGGACATAGGGAACAGGGTTGTGAGGAGCATGTAAAGTTGGGTGAAGGGGAGCAAGGGTTTGGTGGGGCACTGGTGGCATTTACTGGGAGACAGAGCCTGTGTTGGAGCCCTTCCCTTGTGATTGGGCCTTGGCAATGTGTTTCCATGTTCCCAAGATCTTATAAAATTTGCAAAAGCAAGATGCTTTAACTGCAACTGGTTAAAACCGTTCCCTCCTTCCATCCTAACTTTCTTCCTTCATACTTCCTCTTCTGCTGGGTGGTCTTGAGGCCACATGGCACTTTTGGGATCTGGCTGAGGGTTAGCAGAGTTGGGGACATGACTTGTTTGAGGTTAATGGGATATATTTGTGCGGTTCACAGTCACTTCTGCATTCAGTAGGTCATCGCCAGTCATCCTGGGGTAGGGCTGGCTTCAAGAACATGCTCCTTGTCCACTGCCTGTCACCTGGTGTCGCCGCTGGAAGAAGCAGGGCCACAGTTGTACTGTGATAGGAACCTGTCCTATGGGACCGGGAGTCGTGGAGGAGGATGAGGCTTGAAATGTGTGGAGCCGGAAGTCTGTGGAAGATTCTTCCCACCAGCAGGTGTGTGAACTTAAACCAGGAAGACTTGATTCTCATCAATACCTGCTCGATACAGACATTTCGCTCCTGCCAGGAACACGCTCGAGAGGGCCACACAGCCCATCAGAAGCGCAGCACCCTCTTGTCAGAGCGTTGAAGATGAGTTGAGGAATGCTGGGCGTGCTCTAGAATCTTGCAGCTCAGACATGAAAGAAACTTGATAGCCGTTCTCCCACATTTGTCAAGTCCTAAAAATTTACATGACTATGCCAATAAGAGTTGTGAAGATGAAAGAAACTTTCTAAAGTTTCAATAATTCAAAATAGAGATCAACCATGCTAGCGGAAAGATTTCTATTCCCACACGATATTACAAGATCATTATCATGGGAAGGGGTGATCAAAGGGGACACAGCCAAGTTACATAGGAACAGTGTGACAGATGTGTCACTGTCAGACTGGACTGCAGACCTTTGGGTATTTATCGACTTTAAAATTGTTGTGAATTCTTTTCCCATTTTATACCTAATTTTAGAGTCAGAATTTTTTTCTTAAAGGGCAGCTCCCAAACTGTATAAACTTCCAGCCCTGTGTACCCTGGGGAGGCTCAGAGCACCATCCCCCCAGGGCACAGGTCTTTCACTGTGTCCCAGGCCCCTGAGTGAGAGGCAGCACAGTTGGATCAGCTGGCAAGACTGTCCTGACGATGGAGCCGCATGCTGATGTCTCTTCTGGCATAAGCTCCTTATCTTGTCACAAGATGACACTTTGTGTAGCGCTGGTCTGACAGAGTGATGGGAAATGTCATGGAGATGTCGTGACTGCGAAACATGTTCTTTCCCTAAATTCTCTGATGCTCCTCTCATGGAAAAGTGGAGCCTCTCCCCTTGGACATGGGCAGGCCTTGGTGACACTTCCAACCAGGAGTGCATGTGGTGGAGGTGATGCTTCCTGGCCATGAGGCTACATCTGAAAGGTGCATGAGAGACCCATCTGGCGCTCTCAGGTGACATGTGCCTTGGGAACGCGGGCTGATACACAAGAAGTCTGGCCATTCACATCAATAGTTGGCGAGAATTAAAAAATGGAAAGTAAGTGACAGCAAAGATGTGGAGGGGCTGGAAGGCTTGTGTTTCGCTGGTGGAAAGTAAAACGGTGCAGCCACCGTGGCAGACACCCTGCTGGCGTGTCAAAAAATCCAATAGGGAATTACCACGTGACCCAGCAATGCCACTGCTAGGCATGTACCCGAGAGAGTTGAGAGCCGGGACTCACACAAGTCCCCCCATGTTTGAGGCAGCCCTGTTCATGACAACCCAAAGAAGAAACAACCCAAGTGTCCGTCAAGGGATGGAAGGATAAACAAAGCCTGGTGCAGTCATGCAATTCAGCCATCAATGAAGTAAAGTGCTGACCCCAGCTATAGCCCAGGTGAACCTCAGAAACGTTCTGCAAGGTGAGAGAAGCCAGACACGAAGGCGAACGTGTGATTCCACGTATATGCAGCAGGAGAGTAGGGAGCGCTGCAAAGACGGGCAGGTTGGCCGTCACCAAGAGCTGGGGGAGGAGAGGGTAAGAGCAACTGCCTAATGGGTGTGGGGTTTCCTTCTGGGGTGAGGAATGTGATGAGAATGTTCTGGAAGTGATGGTTGCACAGCACTGTGATGCCAAATGCCACAGAATTGTTCCTTTTAAACGGTGAATTTTATGTTCTGTGAATTTCACCTCAATTAGAGAAAAAAAAAATTGCTCCTTTGAGCAGTATTTCCATGCTGAAGAGTCCATGTGGAGATACCAGACAGAGACAGTGGTGCCCAGGTGCCCAGCTGTGCATGGGCCGCACGCGTGGTGAGTGAGCAAGGCTCCAGATGATCCACCTCAGCCTTAGGGCTGACCCGGTGCTGCCAAGTGGAGCAGACAGGAGCCATCCCTGCCAAGCCCCAGCCGAACTGCAGGTTCCCAAGCAAAACAAATGTTTTAGGCCACCAAGTGCTGTAGGGGTGGCTCTGTGATATCAGAGGACTTACAGGAGCCCTCAGCCCCGCAGCGGTCATGGGTTGAGAGTGGGCTCAGTCAGCCAGGTTCCAGAGGGTGTTGCTGGGCCTCCCAGGTGGCTCCCAATGGTAGCTTGAGGACGGTACTAGAGAGCTGTTGGGGGACTGGATCGGGGATTGGGCCCTCCTGGGGGACCTGACATGAGCAGGGACAAAGTGTGTGACGTCAGCAGTCCTGGTGGACTCAAGGCAGGAGGTATGGGTGGGGCAGTGGACGGCAGGAGGAGGGAGAGTTCTGGCACCTTCTGGGAGGCCCTCAAAGGAAGACCTGCCCCTCCCAGGCCCCACGACTCCCCCTCCACTTGGTCAGCTCTGGCGGCAGGGAAGGGAGCCCTGGGCCTGGAGTCAGGATTCAGTTTTGGGCCAGCTCAGCCTCTCCCAGGCTTGGAGAGCTCTAATGCCCTGTCGTCTGTTCCCCAGCTGGGGAATGTGGAAGGTTCCGCCATCTCAGACCCCTGCCTAGTGGCTGTCAACCATGGCTGCCTTTTGAATCACCTGCGGAGTTTTTAAAAATTTCTGTGCCCGGATCCACCCAACACCAAGTGAGTCTCTGGGGTGACTGGTCAGGGGTGGTTCCTCCCAAAGCTCTACAGGGGATTCCAGGGTGCAGCCAGATCGAAGCCACCTCCCTAATGCAGCCTAGCTGCAGCCCTGCTGCACGAAGGCACGAAGGCCTGAATCTGGAACCTTGACACACTCATTCTCCAACTGGAGCGCCCCAGACGGAGAGTCCTGGGTGGATTTTCTCAGAAATGGCTTCCCGTCTTTTTTCCTCTTAAACTTGCAGAGTCCATGGAAGCTGGGCAATGGTGGGTGATGGAGGACATCGGACTTGGGCCCACGTGGTGTCACTGTCTTCCATGGGTGTTTGGTGCATTTCATAGGTCCCTGGGCACCTCCACCTCCAGGCAGGGCTGTGGCACACACCTCTGGCCTCTAGCAGCTGCAAGGGGATGCTCAAGTTTGCTGGGAGCAGTAGCTACCACCTTCTTGCATCCTCATCTCTTAGTGATTGGCTGGCCCAGGAGGGCCGTGGTGATGGGCAGTCATCAGTGCATCACTGGGAATGGCAGAAATACAGCCGATGTCCCACCACATCTGTGCCTCGCTCCCATTGGTCCAGCACTCAAGGGTGGCTGGGCTGCCACCTCCCTCTTGCGTTTCTGTCCCCCAGCCCCTGCAAGCTCCTGAGCTGCCCTTGTGTACCTCAGGGCATCTGAGCAGTGCCCTTGGCCCTCGCTCACATCGGCAGTGTCGTCGATCAGGACGGGTGTCTGTGATCCGTGGAAGAGCCTCTCAGCTCAGGCCTGTCCACCCTGTACCCAGCGCTGCTGCCCCTCAGGCTTCCCTGGGTGTCTCCCTAACAGCTGCTGGAGGCCAGCAGGGTGCCCCAGGGCCCTGCCCCCTCCCAAAGGACCAGGTCCCTAGAGGTGGAGGTGCTGGGGGGAAGGTGGCTCCAGATACTCTGAGGAGTCCACATTTCCAAAGGGGACCCAGAAAAGACAGGAGACACAGCTGGGAGGAAGGCCGAGGAGTGGAGTGGACGGAGGTGCCGGACGGTGAAGTGCAGTGTTGGGACTATGTTGTAATAAGAAAAATGCAGGCAGAAAGGGCCACTGGTGTAGACCCAGAGAATGTTATCATCATGGAGACAGCAGGCCTCTCTCTCACATACACTCACTCACACACTCACCCACCCCGCAAGCCCACCTCAGGCTCATTTAATCCTCATAGTCCCAAAATGTGCTCGTATTAGCTCCACTGGACAGAAGAGAAAACCAAGGCTGCTGAGCGCGTGCGGGGTGGAAGCAAGCCCCATGGTGTTCTTTGCCTTGGAGCAGGTGGGGCCTGCCCTGGCGGAGGTGTGGCCACTCTGAATTGCTCGCGTGTCTGAGGAGGGCTGTGTCATCTGTCAGTTGTGCATCCATCGGGTCCGATATGGAAATGTCCAGTCCAGCCTGCCCAGGGCTTTGCATCATCCCGTTTCTTGGCTTCCACCATTTCCTGAGCTGCTGACACACCATCATGTCTTCCATTTGTTTTTTTTTTTCAATTTATTTATTCTATTTTAAGTTCTAGGGTACATGTGCAAAATGTGCTGGTTACATAGGTATACACATGCCATGGTGGTTTGCTGTACCCATCACCCCGTCATCTACATTAGGTATTTCTCCTAATGTTACCCCTCCTCAATCCCCCCACCCCCTGCTATCCCTCCCCAGCCCCTAACCCCCGACAGGCCCCAATGTGTGATGTTCCCCTCTGTGTCCATATGTTCTCATTGTTCAACACCCACTTATGAGTGAGAACATGCGGTGTTTCATTTTCTGTTCTTGTGTCAGTTTGCTAAGAATGATGGTTTCCAGCTTCATCCATGTCCCTAAAAAAGACATGGACTCATCCTTTTTTATGGCTGCATAGTATTCCATGGTGTATATGTGCCACATTTTCTTTATCCAGTCTATCATTGATGGGCATTTGGGTTGGTTCCAAGTCTTTGCTATTTCGAACAGTGCTGCAATAAACACACATGTGCATGTGTCTTTATAATAAAATGATTTATAATCCTTTGGGTGTATGCTCAGTAATGGGATTGCTGGGTCAAATGGTATTTCTATTTCTAGATTCTTGAGGAATCACCACACTGTCTTCCACAATGGTTGAACTAATTTACGCTCCCACCAACAGTTTAAAAGTGTTCCTATTTCTCCACATCCTCTCCAGTATCTGTTGTCTCCTGATTTTTTTAATGATTGCCATTCTAACTGGTGTGAGATAGTATCTCAATGTGGTTTTGATTTGCATTTCTTTAATGACCAGTGATTATGAGCTTTTGTCCATATATTTGTTGGCTGCATAAATGTCTTCTTTTGAAGTGTCTGTTCATATCCTTTGCCCACTTTTTGATGGGGTGGCGAGTTTGTTTCTCAAAAATATGTTTCAGTTCTTTGTAGATTCTGGATATTAGGCCTTTGTCAGCTGGGTAGATTGCAAAAATTTTTCCCCATTCTGTTGGTTGCTGGTTCACTCTAATGATAGTTTCTTTTGCTGTGCAGAAACTCTTGAGTTTAATTAGGTCCCATTTGTCTATTTTGGCTTTTGTTGCCAATGCTTTTGGTATTTTAGTCATGAAGTCCTTGCCCATGCCTGTGTCCTGAATGGTATTGCCTAGGGTTTCTTCTAGGGTTTTTATGGTGTTAGGTCTTATGTTTAAATCTTTAATCCATCTAGAGTTAATTTTTGTTTAAGGTCTAAGGAAGGGATCCAGTGTCAGCTTTCTGCATATGGCTAGCCAGTTTTTCCAACACCATTTATTACATAGGGAATCCTTTCCCCATTGCTTGTTTTTTCAGGTTTGTCAAAAATCAGATGGTTGTAGATGTGTGGTGTTATTTCTGAGACCTCTGTTCTGTTCCATTGGTCTATATCTCTGTTTTGGTACCAGTACCATGCTGTTTTGATTAATGTAGCCTTGTAGTATAGTGTGAAGTCAGATAGTGTGATGCCTCCAGCTTTGTTTTTGTTCTTTGTTGTTGTTGTTGTTTTTGCTTAGGATTGTCTTGACTATATGGGCTCTTTTTTGGTTCCATATGAAGTTTAAGGTAGTTTTTTCCAATTCTGTGAAGAAAGTCAATGGTAACTTGATGGGGATAGCATTGAATCTATAAATTACTCTGGGCAGTTTGGCCATTTTCACGATATTGATTCTTCCTAACCATGAGCATGGAATGTTTGTGTCCTCTCTTACTTCCTTGAGCAGCGGTTGGTAGTTGTTCTTGAGGAGGTTCTTCACATCCCTTGTTAGTTTTATTCCTAGGTATTTTATTCTCTTTGTAGCAATTGTGAATGGGAGTTCTTTCATGATTTGGCTGTCTGTTATTGGTGTATAGAAATGCTTGTGATTTCTGCACATTGATTTTGTATCCTGAGACTCTGCTGAAGTTTCTTATCAGCTTAAGGAGATTTGGGGCTGAGATGATGGGGTCTTCTAAATATACAATCATGTTGTCTGCAAATAGAGACAATTTGACTTCCTCTTTTCCTAATTGAATATCCTTTATTTCTTTTTCTTGCCTGATTGCCCTAGCCAGAACTTCCAATACTATGTTGAATAGGAGTGGTGAGAGAGGGCATTCTTGTCTTGTGCCAGTTTTCAAAGGAAATGCTTCCAGTTTTTGCCCATTCAGTATGATATTGGCTGTGGGTTTGTCATAAATTGCTCTTATTATTTTGAGATATGTTCCATTGATACCTAGTTTATTGAGAGTTTTTAGCATAAAGGGCTGTTGAATTTTGTCAAAGGCCTTCTCTGCATCTACTGAGATAATCATGTGGCTTTTGTCTTTGGTTCTGTTTATGTGATGGATTACGTTTATGGACTTGTATATGTCGAACCAGCCTTGCATCCCAGGGATAAAGCCAACTTGATCATGATGGATAAGCTTTTTGATGTGCTGTTGGATTCAGTTTGCCAGTATTTTATTGAAGATTTTTGCATCAATGATCATCATGGGTATTAGCCTGAAATTTTCTTTTTTAGTTGTGTCTCTGCCAGGTTTTGTATCAGGATGATGTTGGCTCAAGTAAGAGGAGGCTGAGGGCCAGCCAGGCCCATGGCAGCATCTGGCTCTAGCGGGCGCTCACATGGTTTTTGAAGTTGCCC
>CAUYLG010022391.1:0-46255 GCA_963573385.1 Cacajao melanocephalus | reverse complement strand
GTCCCTCTCTCCGCCCGCTCGAGTTGCCCGTAGACCCCAATAAACCTGGACTCGGCCTTCGGCTCTCAGAGTGTTACTTGGGCCTGGACAACTGGGAAAGGACGACAGAAGGGGGTCGTACATTCGGGGGGGTCACACAGTAACCCCATTGCAAGTTGAGAAGTATCTGTACTTCACACTCACTAGAATGACTGTAATGTGAAAGAGCATGACAAGTGTTGGTGAGGACATGGAAACATTGGAACCTTCTTACATTGCTAGTGGAAATGTGAAATGGTGCAACCACATTGGAAAACGGTTTGTCAGTTTCTCAAAAAGCCAAACATAAAGTTGTCATATGACCTAGCAATTCCATTCTTAGGTGTTCTCCCAAAATAAATAACACATGGTCACGCAAAGGTATTTTCATTTGTGTACACGGATGTGGATAGCAACTGTATTCATAGTAATCAAAAGGTGAAAACAACCCAAATGAACATCAGCTATGAAGGAATAAGCAAAATGCATTATGTCCATACAATGGAGTAATTTTTGGCCACAAAAAGGAGCACTGATAGATAATACAACATAGGACCTTGACAATGTAAGCTAAGTAAAAGAAGCCAGTGGTAAAGGACCACATGTTACACAATTCCATTTCTATGCAGTGTCCAGCATGGGCAAATCTATAGAGATAGAATGTAGATTAGTGATTGCCTAGGCCTGGAGGAAGTGGCTGTTAATAGATACAAGTTTCCTTTTTTGGGATGATAAAAATATTCTAAAATTAGAATACAGTGATGGTTGCACAACTTTGTAAATATACTGAACTATTAAATTGTACACTTTAAACAAGTGAACTTAATGATATATAAACTGTATCACTACAAAATTGTTAAAACACATTATTTATCTTGATTACTGAGTGTTTTGGTGCCCCCAGCCCCCCACCCCACCTTAAATTTTGTCCCTGGGGAAAGTGCTTCACTTGCTTCATGTCCTTGGTCCAGGACTGGGGGGAGTTAGGCTCCATTGTGTTTACTGTAAGGAACCTTTGAAAGGTTTTCAGCAGGGAATGGTCAGGTTTGCCTTTGAGACGTCTGGCTTTGGCTGCAATATAAAGGATAGTCAGAGATGGGCAATGACTGAGGCAGGAATGCTGCTAGGAGGTCATTCTGAGAGCTTCTCTCATAATGAACATGGCATGAAGGTGGCTGGTTAGAAGGAGAAATGGACAGAGCTTACACTGGGAGGGAAAAGTCTGGGGAGCTTCTTAGGCTTCTGGTCTGGGTGAATCTCAGTACAACTGACAGGGGCACCAGAGATGATGATTACAGTTTTGAATCTAGCTGAGACGTGGCTGCTTGTGAGGCACATAGAAGATTATAAACCACCATTTCTTTAATAATTGTCACCACCTGCTTAAACATTGTATGGCAATCTTCTGATCTTAAAATAAACTCTAGTCTCCCTGCTTTGGCCTCCCAGGCCTTGTGCTGGCCTCTCCAGCTCCATCTCATTTTCTCTCTCTCTTTCTCCATCAACTCACTCACTCAGGTCTCCTTTTTGGAACATGCCAAGAAATGTCCCTCTGGAACTCAGTACAAGCTCTTTTTTCTACCTGCCATCTTCTCTCAGCTCTTTTGAGGCTAGCTCCTATTGTTTTTAGCATCTCATTAGACTGTTGTATTAAGGTGAGGCCTCTAAAAAGGTTTTCTGTGCTTACTATTGATATTATAACTCTGTGCGTTAGTTGTCTATTGCTGCTCTAACAAATTAACTATAAACTTGGTGTCTGAAAACAATGCAAATTTAGCCAGGTGTGGTGGCATAAGCCTGCCATCCCAGTGACTTGGCAGGCTGAGGCAGGAGGATCACTTGGGCCTAGGAGTTTGAGAATAGCCTGGGTGACAGAGAGGACCAAGGCAGCAGGGGGCAGGCATATTTTTGTCTCCAAAAAGCAAAAAACTTAGCCTAGGATGCTGAGGCAGGAGGATCACTTGGGCTCGGGAGTTCAAGGTTGCAGTGATCTATGATTGCCTCATTGTACTCCTGCCTGGGCAACAGAGAGAGACATGCTGAGTATTTCTGAGGTGCTGAAACATTCTATTCTTGTTCTGGGTGGTGATTACATCACTATATTCTGTTTGGGTTCACCCAGTTCTCATTGCCTCCACCAATTTCTAATGCCTTTAAAAGTAGTCACTTTGAAATCATTTGAGCATTTCTTTTTTTTAGCTGTCCAGTGGAGCATTGACCTGCTCTGACCTAGAAAAAGAAAGAAAACCCCATTCCAATCATTTTTGGTGTATGTGTAGGTGTCTATATATTTTTTCCTTTTCTGGTTAGGATTCTTGGTTGAAAATAGGAGAAACAGACTTTGGATAAATTAAGTGTAAAGGAAATGCACTGGAAGTGTGATAACTCACAGCATTAGGTGAATGGCTGAGATCCGGTTTGGGCAGTAAACTTAGCAGGGAAGGCATTGCCAACACTCCCACAGGATCGTTCTTCTTAGCAGGTGCTACAGATGGACATTTGCCACTGTCTCCTCTGGCATAGCCATCTCTGGACCTCGTACTCGCACATAGGGGGTACGCCTCATGGTTGTAAGCCTCATGCGACTGGAACTTCCGTTTCTTTTCTGCTGTCATGAGCAAATTTCCAATTGGGTCTCTAATGATGTGTCCCCTCCTCAAGGGATGGATGCCTTGTTGGGAGCCTCTGGTCTGCTGTGTCCTAGATTCTATATGCTAGAATGGAGAAAGGCCTTGGCTATTTAACATGTGTAAGTGCTGATGCCATTTCTATTTGGTTCCTGTCTTTTTTTTATGTGTCACTGTTACACAATGTTTTGGAGTACTGTTTCTCTGACTGAATTTTTCCTGTATCTATGTAGATTTTATTACATAAGTTTATATCGCATTATGCTTTTTAGCAATGTTTGTTTCACATTATAATATCATTGACCATATTATAATTATTTGGTCTTATGTGTTCTCAGAGTCCTCACACATAGCACTGATAGAGTTCTCAAGAAGCAGAAATTGAGATACAGTTGGGGTGAAACACGTTTTTAGGGACCAATGCCGTGGAAAAGAAGGAAGAGGAAGCAGAAATGGGCCAAGGAGGGAGCCAACTGTAGTGCAAGTTAAACAAAGCTTTAGAAAGGAAGCTGGGAAAAGTATTATTAGTGTGTCCCCATGGAGCTGAAATGGCCAGGCCTTTATAGCCCTGCTTTACTCAGTCAAAAGATCTGCTTGTGGTGGTGATGGCAGCAGTGGCCCATCTGGAGTGGCCTCTGCTAAGACGCCAGCTGCAGCGGAAGGTGCAACCGGGGCTGCAAGCTCCACAGAGCAGTGGGAGCTGGGAATAGGTGGGAGCCCCATCCCGTTCCGAGTTGGTGTGGTAGGGGGCAGGAGCCCTGCCCTCCCTGGTGCAGCTGCAGCTGCCCAGCCATGGCTGTGGACCCAGGCATCTCTGCACTCTTGGGGGCCCTGGGAAGTCCCCTGCCCCCACAGGCTCAGAGGTGCCTGCTTCCATTGCCTGGCTTCTCCCTGCTCCCAGCACCCACTCTGGAGCAAAGCTGAAACCAAACCCGGGTGTTGTCACAATCTGGCCAGGTATGTGTGCACTCGAGATGGCGCTGATACGCCCGCCCCCTGCTGTCTTGGTCCTCTCCAGACATTGGGCACCAATGAGCACAGGAGGTTGGGGGGCAGGGTGCTAAGGGAGGCTCTGCATGGGTCTGTAGGCACACCGCTGCAGGAACAGTTTGGGCACTGTAGGCGACGTGATTGATGGTGGCAGGAGGCATACAGGCTCCTGGGTGGAAAGGGGCGGGTTCCCAGTGAAGCCCCAGCTTCAAGCCGGGGATGGCTTGAAGCCTGGGAGACAGGCTATCAGTTCCGGGTGGAGTCGCCGCCAGAGTGAGAACTTATGGTGCTTTTTCTGGGCCGGACCTGGCGGCCCGTGGACCATCAGCATGCACTTCCTCCCTTCTGAAGCCCATAAAAATTCCAGGCTTAGACAGACTCACAGAGACATTGGGACTACCAGCTGCAGGAAAGACCTACCCACTCCAGGTCTCCTCTCCACTGAGAGCTGAATGCTTGTTGGGACAACCTGCCTGCAGAAAGGAGCTACTCATTCTGGGTCTCCTGAGAGCTGTTCTGCCGCTCAGTGAAGCTCCCCTCCACCTTGCTCACCCTCCAGTTGTCCATGTACCTCAGTCTTCCTGGAAGCAACGCAAGAACTCGGGAGGGACTGAAAGAGCTGTAACACAAACAGGGCTAGAGCACGCCCCCATCCAACTCAACACATTGTGGGTGAGGAGGAGAGAAGAGCTGTGGCCTTATGGGGACTCCAGACCTAGGGGCTCCACAAGCCAGGGCTGTGGTACCCTTTATGGGATCCTGTGGTTCCTGGCATCTCCAAGCTTCTGGGTGTCACCGTGTTCCTCTCTTCAGAGGCGGGTGCTTGCAGTAAAAGTCCCATGTAGTACATCTGGTCCAGCTCTAGCCTCACACGGAGCTGGCAGCTACATCCGTGCCTGGAGCTGCTTGCCCTACCACAGCAGCTGGCATGCCTGGCTGTGTGCAGTGGCTTGACCCCAGTGCTTGCTCACCCACACACCCCTTGCAGTTCCACACGTGGCTTGCCCTTGGCAGGTGTGGGACCCAGGCCAGTAGCATGAGCCAAGCACAGCCTGCCGGGAAATACTCAGGCAGAAGACACCAGTGGCCACAGAGATTTATGGCTGGCAAAGCAACACCCCAAGGATCCTGTGACAGGGGGAAGGGCGTGGGCTTGGGCAAGGTAGCTGTCTGCAGTTGCAGCATGTCCCAAAGGAGTTGACATCTGGGGGACTGCCTGACAACCACAGTCTCTACAGTTGAGCACTAAGGCCTTTCTTGAAGAGGAATATTATTGAAATGTATCATGATATAGACATTGATCTCTTCATTTCATTGTATCTTTTACATTAGTTTTAAACACTTATTTTTTAAATAATTGTAGACATGCAATATACAATAAAATTATACAGAAAGAGACTCGATTGACTTCACTTCCCTTCCCCTGAGGTTAATATCTTATATAACCCCAACACAATGATCAAAAGCAGGATATTAACAATGACATAATGCTATGAACTAGGCTACAGGTCTTAGCCAAATTTCACTGAGTGTTCCACTAATTTATTTTTGCTGGAACAAATTTAATTCAAGATTCCATCTTGTGTTATAAATTATGTTTTATTTTTATGTGTATGTGCTTCTGTGTGAGATCCTGAAAGGTGAGTACTCCATACATAAAGTGTTTGGCACATATAATTTTTAAGCAAATAATAGTGAAATAAATAAGCTCTACAAGCTTTTCAAGGGCAAGTCGTTGTTTAAACTTAATTCTTAGTATTATACCCATGATTGGTATTCAGTTTGTTTGTTTAGTAATTCATTTAGCAATGAATGATATTGAAATTCGAAGTATATAAATTGGGTATGTCTAAAATAAGTAATACAAATCAAGCAAAAAGGTAGCCAGTTTCTTAAAACAACTTTTTAAAGCCACTATGTTTGAAATAAGTAGAGAACACAAATATAAGAGATAATAAAGTAAAACATCAGAAATACCTTAGGGAGATAATTTTGAATTTTATTTTGAAATGTGTAATTGGCATGGGATTAATAGAGAAGAGAGAGAGGCAAGTTTTGCAGAGGATGTATAAAGCCGCAGAAGTACAAGACCAGCATATAAGCACAAAATATGATAGTCTAGAAAAGAGATTATTTCTTTCTTTTTTGGAATCAGGCAGATAAAATTTATTTAAAGACCCTCATCCAAATAAACAAGTAAGGGTTTTGAATGATAAATTTCTGACCTCATGTGACTTTTGTATGATTGATAAAAGTTTGTTCTTTGCTTTATTTCATGCACTCCTCTGTCTATTCATTCATATTTTTTTTTTTTGAGACAGAGTCTCTGCCAGAATCTTGATTCATTGCAGCCTCTGCTTCTCAGGCTCAAGCAATTGTCATGCCTCAGCTTTCTAAGTAGCTGGGATTACAGGTGTGCCTCACCACACTGAACTAACTTCTGTATTTTTAGTAGAGATAGGTTTCACCATGTTGGCCAGGTTGGTCTCAAACTCCTGGCCTCAAGTGATCCGCCCGCCTCAGCTTCCCATAGTGTTGGGATTATAAGTGTCAGCCATTTTGGCTGGCCTTATTCCTACTTTTGATATCTCAGAAGTCTGTAATCATACAAACTAATTGCCTACTGGGAGAAGGGAGGTGGATTTAGAAATAATAATTCAGAGTGAAATGCAGATTTTCTTTTTAGTCTTGTGGCTACTCTAAGATACGATACAAGTCGTTTAAAAATATCTCCAGTTTGAAGTACAATGTACCTGGTTAATCAGTTTAATAGAGAGATAGTAATTACATTCTTCAGTTATTGATTTGTAGAATATATTCAGTTGTTTTCTGAAGAGGGTGCACAATTGTCAACTACTCTCCATTTTACCAAATACATGGCAATATATTTATTTTTTCATTGGAAGACACAATTTGTTACCTGGCTACGTGCCTATTTTTTGATAACTCAAAATTTTGGACTTTGTGTTTGGAAAGCTTTGCTTTTTCTGGAGTGTGATGGAGTGAGATTTTAACTAAAGCTTGGCATTATCTTGGGTGAAAGGAATTAGCACACTTAATGCAGCTACTTTCCTTCTCCTGAGACTTTAATTCTCCTTCAAATAATTAGTTGAGAAGGCAGCCTCTAAGGACTAACTGGCATAATATTCAATGTTTTGTTTCTTACCTGACTTTGAAAGCCAACTGCATAGCCAGTAAAAAAAGCCAGATAATGTTAGAATGTTCATTGCATTTAAAATATTAGAGCAATATTTCTTCATAGAAAAGAAAGAAAGAGTGAAAGAAAGAAAAAAAAAGAATGTAAGAGAGAAAG
This sequence comes from Cacajao melanocephalus, assembly GCA_963573385.1. Classification (NCBI taxonomy): domain Eukaryota; kingdom Metazoa; phylum Chordata; class Mammalia; order Primates; family Pitheciidae; genus Cacajao; species Cacajao melanocephalus. Next base: position 39,307 of record CAUYLG010022391.1, on the reverse strand, counting down.
AAAGAAAAAGAGAAAGAGGTAGAGAAAATGGGATTCTTATTCTATTGCCTAGGCTAGATGCAGTCTAAAAACGGATATTAAAAACCTCTTTTATGCCAATAGTTGTGCTTAACAATGGAGACAAGAAGGAATAAGGGATGAAAATAACAAACAAGCAGCCAACCAATATTTTATTTAAACCTGTGAATAACCATGTTTTTATAAAGACTTGAGACTGGTACCTATAACCAAATCATTCTTGCTGACAAATTATTCTCATTGCCTTTCTTCTAGCATCCAATCTTATTTCCATTCTTTTATTTACAATTTCTTTTTAGAAATTTACACTTTTGCACTTTGTGTTTTCCTTAGATTTATTTGTTATGTAAATTATTTTTATAGATGGCAGTTTAGGCAGCAGGAGACGATTCTACTCAATAATTTACTGTCAATGTGCTATTATCTCATTCCCAGAGGGTGCTACTTAGATGGAAAAACCAGGTGCAGTGGCTCATGCCTGTAATTCCAGCATTTTGGAGGGTCGAGGTGGGTGGATCACCTGAGGTCTGGAGCTCGAGACCAGCCTGGCCAACATGGTGAAACCCTATCTTTACTAAAAATAATATCAAAATTAGCTGGGCGTGGTGGCAGGCACCTGTAATCCCAGCAACTCTGGAGGCTGAGGCAGAAGAATCGTTTGAACCCAGGAGGCAGAGGTTGCAGTGAGCCAAGATTGCACCACCGCACTCCAGCCTGGGAGAAAGGGCGAGACTCTGTCTCAAAAAAATAAAAAATAAAATAAATAAAATATATGAGGCTATGATTTCTACTCACTTAATTGCATTTCTTTAAAAATTACTAACTTGAAACAAGATTTTAAAAAAAAATTTTGGTCCATTAAGCTAATTGTTGACTCTATACTTATAAAGTTTATAAAGTTGTTTATAAAGTTGATAAACAATTTTTAATAAATTAATTGTTCACTGTATGCTTAGACACTAAGAGTAGAGTTTTTTTTCTCTTTATGCTCTTCAGCATAAGAATAATCTCATTTACTATGTAAATACATTTTTATAAGAAAACAACTGTTTTAAATTCATAAAACTGTTACAAATTTATGTGATATAGCTAATATGAAAGACACCTAAATTAAACCCTTTAATGAAATGAATATTTATTACCAGACAGAGCTTTAGAATAAGAAATGTCAATATATAAAACTGCTTCTATTAAACCTTTTTCCTGATGAATTTAACAGATGTGTTTATTGAATGGGAGCACAATTAATAGATAACTCATCTTTATAGGGCATCAGTTGCCATGGTAATAGCGATGTGACATCCTTTGAAGGGAAGTGTTTGTTCTAAAAGCAATGATGAGTAACATACTGCAGCCTCCATTCAAAACTAAGGGTGAGTAGGTTGGGCTGTTTTCCTAGGCACAGACAGGAGTGTAGAATCCTAACAATATCTCTGAAGTGTACCTCCTTGTCAGATCCTATCATCACCTGCTAGTCACAAATAAGTTCTTTTATTGTATCAATGTTCTTATTTTTTTCCCGATGCAATATTAAATAAACAATTTTAGAGTATTGTGTTGAGCAAAGAACAGAAAAAGAAGGAGTTTACCTTCAATAATCGGTCCTGTTTGTTGCAATAATTACTTAGGCAGTAGACCCCATCTTTAATTTGGATATTATATAACTACATTAACTGAAAAGACAACTTTAATCTACCACATGTTAATAGGAAACTCCCTGAAATTACTCAAGCCCCCAAAACTTTCACTTTTCAAATGTCTCTAAATCATCCATGGACTCTGCTATTCACTTATGTGTTTAATACTTGTGCATGCATGCATGCATGCCTGTGTGTGTGCGTGTGTGTGTGTGTGTGTGTGCATGCGTGTGTGTGTGTGTCCATGCCTGTGTGTAGGGGAGACGAGGGGAGGGTTGGTTATCTGGATTTCTGTGCTTGAAGGAGGAAAAGGTAAGCATAACATTAGGTGGCAGATATTAGATGTGACCCTTAGATGACTCATTGGTGCTGAGAATTTAGAAAATACAGTTAAATTAACCTATCTTTCCACATGTGGGGCTAATCCCCAGATCTCATGACAAAGCCCATTACTGATGTGAGACTAAATCAAAGAGGCCCCACTCGGAGGGTGTTGGTATCCAGGTGGTGAAAATGTCAAACAAGCTTAGAACTTAATTAGTGCTGTTAAGTATTGATCACCCTATCCTGATGTGTGTGTGTGTGTGTGTGTGTGTGTGTGTGTGTGTGTGTGTACTCGTTTTCTTTATTCTCACTATTCCCTTCTTCTTGCTTGGTTTTTGTTTCCTGTATTCTTCATACTTTCTCCATTCCTTTTGTCTCTCCACTCTTGCTTTTGATTTCTTCTTTACTCTCCTCTCAGGTTTGAAAGGGTCCTTAGGAGAATGTATTGATGACATATAAATGAGGAAAGAAAAGCCCCAAATTCAGACTAAACCTCCACACTCTGCCATAAAACTGCCTCAAACTCATTTCTCACCTGTGATGCTTTTCTGACTAAAGTTCAAACCAACTCTCTGTTTAGGGTTACAAAAGCATAAAAGTAACTTCCTACCACTTAATCTTTTGGGGGCTTTTATATTGAGTGCTTATTTTGTGTTATCAGGGTCCATGTGTGCTTGTGGAGGATGGTGAAACACACACAATAATTTATTACCTGCTATAAATTGGGCATGATATTACTCACTTTCTGACCCTTATCTCATTTCATCCTAACACTGACCAACTAACTTAGGTATTATTGTCTTCCTTTCAAACATAACATCACAAATCTTAATCTGTGCAGAATCATAGGCTCTAAATAATAAACTTTGTTGATTACAAATTAATTTCAGTCCAAAATATATAAATTTTTAGTATACAATCCAGAAGTTATTTGCGTTGTTGTGTGTGTGATTGCTGAAGAAGAATGATTATTGGAATGTTTGAATAGAGGAAGCTCAAGTTGAATGACCAAGTAATAGTTAAAAATGATTGAGATTAATCCAGCACAACTCCATGTGTTATATAAAAAGATTATGTAATAATGTGATATCCCTTTTGTAACAAATCTCTATGCTAGAGACTACAAAAATTACCTAGCAAGCTTAACATTTTATCACTCACCTAAAAGTAAAATATATGTAATGGAATCCTCCATGAGACAAATAATAAAACTAGAATGATCATAGTAACATATTAAGCAAAGCAGTTAGAGTCTTCACAGTCATTTTTCTATGTATGAACCTGATTTTATTTCTTTTAAAAATCTATCTGAATGAAATGCCAACTGAGGTCCTCAGTGATAAATTTATTTCCTCAATTTCATGACGAGGTAGTGGTTCAGCTGAAACTAAAACCTGGATTTTCAAATACTGTGTTGTTGCTAATTGACTTGTAACAAATATATTAACTCTCTCCTTGTCTAGGATCATAGTTCTTGTATTCGATTATTCCATGAAATAAAATACTTCCCAGCTCAAGGATTTGGGGGAAATAGTTAATGCAGCATTAGCAAATCTTACTTTTAAAAAAAAAATAGGAAAACTTGCTAACATAGTATCCATACTTTTATTCTTTATCTTTGTTTAAAATTGATAGAAAACTACTGGAAGCAGCAGTGCTTGTGTAGCCATAGTTGCTAGAGCATGTGTGTCTATGTTTTACCTATTTTTTGTGGCCTTACTCTCCAAGTTATTTAATTCATGAGAATTTATCTAAGCTTGCACTGAATAGGACGTATTCAGTTTTTCTTCTTTAAACTACTGTTATCTCTACTTGTCTCAATACTTACTAGATTCTTCATAGTTTTATTTGAAACAAATAATTTAATCATAATCCAATTATTTCAAAACAGATTATCTTCATTCTAGGTATAATTTTCATGTATAGTCTAGCAGATATTTTAGGGAAAGGAACATGAAAACAAATATCTCTCTGTGTACAAGTATAAGTTCAATTCATAGCAAAAAATATGCTTGCCTCTCCAAAAATAAAAAAAAATAATAATAATTACAGTCTTACAAAAAAGCAATAAAGTGAATACCAGGAGTTAGTTACACTGCTTTTATTTTCCATAGCAGCTATAAATTCTGTAGTAGCTTCAAAAGTCTTAAGCTTGGATAAACAAGTGCATAATTTTCTTTTTGATGAAATTTTGGACATCAAATGGAATTGCTAATGAGTACAAAATATTACAAGATTCCTTTGGTGAATATTGCAATTACTTGGCAATAGACATTGAAAACCTATTCTAAATTGGTTCTTGTAACAAAAGAAGAAAAAATTTGCATTGTATTTAAAGGCAAAGAGAGAAAAATAAAGGTGAAATTGATATTTTACTTTATCTGAATGTAGCACAAATGTCCAGGTTATCCTGAAGATTAGAAAGCCTAATGGGAAACACATTTCAGTGAGAGCTGATTCTGTTTTCGGTTTCAACAACTACCGGTGTAGAGACAGCTTCCTAATCAATATCACCTGACATTTCATGTGGGTCACCTTTCAGTTTAGAGTGCCTTTAGGATATTTTGAATTTACCAACCTAAAAATCATAAATTTAGTTGAAAACGAAATTCTTCAGCTTCTCTGAGACTTCTACTTTTCATGTTTGCTGTCAAAGTGTGACAACATCATTAGCTCCAACTCCCTGGCCAAAAATGTATGGGATATTTTGGGGTATTGGGAGGATTGGAAGCATGATCAAATACTGTCAGTTACTCATTTGCCATCTATCTCAGAAACAATCATTCTTTTTCATTTTTCTTGTCACCATTGTGATAAAGGCTCTTGTCACTTCCTACTTAGATTACTGTAACTGTTTCCCACTGATCTTCAGTCTGTCAATCTTGGTCTCCCAAATCTTGATTGTATACCATTCACTGCCAGAATAATCATTCCCAAACTTCAATTTAATCATTATACCATCCTGTCCAAACCACTCAATGGCTGGCCCTGCTCCTGAATACTAGTATTTAACACACACTGATCCTCAAGGCCTCTGCAGTCTAAACTTTTTCTGCCTGTTCCAAATGAAAACCACTTCATTCATTGAAATTGGTCTCTTCTCATCCTCAATGTACTATTATAAATTTTAATGCAGGGCTTTCTCTCTCCTCATTTGAACTGCATTTCCTCTGTTCATATCCTCTTTTTCCCTGTAAGACACAAACCCCATCTCTGCCATGAAGCTACCTCTAATCACTGCAGTGCCAGGTGACCCATTAGAAAACTGAACCCAGCAAGCTAAGAAAAGCGAGAAAATGTGCCCAATAGATTAGAATCACATCATCATGTAAATTTGTTAGCGAAAAGTTCAAAATATTTCAAATATATACTTTTTTGACAGTCAGCAGAAAAATAAATTATGTATGTATCTTCACACACACACACACACACATATATATATATATATCATATACATATTTGTTTATATGTTGTGTGTGTGTCTTTGTGTGTACACATGTGTTTCAGGCCAGTTTTTACAGGTTAGGGATCTAGGCTCCAGAGAACACAAGTGACTTACCCACACCCAAGCTGGTGGTAGTTAAGTCTTGATTGAATCTGGCTCTCTGATCACAGTGATAAGTAGAGATGAGAAGCAGCATTAGATTGAGCAATATACTTTTACCTGGACATAAATGCCAACATCTTTCCTCAAAATCTAGGTACAGTCAGGTCTACTTTTATTTTTCCTTTGCTTATTTAATAGTATACTATAATTTTTACACAACATATAATTAACATAAAATTGATCTTAGTTTTTTTTCTTTAAGATATGTTATTTTCATGATTGTAACTAAGGCTGAGCTATTTTAAGATTCATTGATGATTTACAGTTCATTTAAAATCAATAATGATTCTTTTGGCACTAACAGTATTGTTGATAACACAGGAAAGATAATAGCACAGAATGCTTGCTATCTTTCTCCAGTGCTAAAGCTCAAATCATGTAAAGAAGAAAAGCATTCTCCTTCCCTGTTTGGGAAGACACATAAATAACTCTATGAAGAGAGGTAGACTATGGTAAAAAAAAATATGTGTGTGTGTATATATCTATCTATCTATATATATGTATATGTGTGTATGTGTGTGTGTGTGTGTGTGTGTATATATATATATATGTAAAATAAGGAATTCTGAAAAATTCTGGCAAATGTTCTCAAAATTATACTGAGATGAGTGGTAAACATATGTTTTGGGGAAAATGAAATATATATAAATATTCAAAAACAAATAATTCATTTGGAAAATAAAATTAATAAAATAAAGCCAATATAAATGCACTTTGAAACTGAAATAATACCTACACAGAATTCCTGAAATATAGTGAAATACATCATACAGAAATACTGATTTAGTACTCAGAATCTCCAAACACTCCATTTCAATCTTTACCCCAGCCTAGGCCTCTGTTGGAAGTAGAGAGGGTTTTACTAGCCATCCACATTAAAACAACTTGGGTCATCTACCCATTTAGCTATGTCAGATTCTGACTTTTAGTAAAAATACATTGCTGATTTTTGTACCATGGATGCAATCCTAAAATCTTTTTTCTACAAGACAGAAGTAATCATAATGTAAATATGAATTTTAAAGATGTTAATTTTGGAAGAACAAAACAATCCTGATACAAATCTGTGGAACCCAGGACACTGTATCCCATTGTGGATTACTGAATTGAATAGAAAAATAGGGGAAAAAATACAAAATAGATATTCAGAGATACAGTGTATCACAAAGACAAATGCCTGAGGTTTGCATAATTTTAGTTGCAGGTGGAAAGAACATTAACTGAATTAACGTAGACTGTGATAAAAATAGTTTAAATCCAGGGGGATTTATTGAGATTAATTTTCTTCAGTAAACCACATTATCCAAGAAAAACATATCAGAAGAATATTGCCACCCTGGAAATCAAGAGATTGTTTAGATATTCAACTCAAACATCCAGTAAGTTATTCAGTTTTCTGAGGGACCAGGAAAGGTAGAAGTGGGCTGTTTTGAAGTTTTTATAGAAAGAAAAAATATAAAAAGAAGAAAAGAAGATGGGAAAGAGGTAAGAAAAAAGCCCGAAAAGCATGAGATAATTCAAGGACTTATCTTTTTATGCATTGTGCCTAGACATCACCTAATAAGACATGCCCCTTAGAACTGTTTTTCTTATTACCCAGCGACCTCTTTCCACTCCTGTGCTTCCAGAATTGTCTGTGGTCACCTTGGGCATTAACTGAAAGGAGGCGAAGCCTTTTCTTTTCTTGACCTAGCCAGAGTGATTTTTCCCCACAGAGCTTGTAGACATTCCTTCAGAGATGCTAGATCACGGACAACTCCCATGACTAAGGTGTATGCTCAAAATTTCTTTAAATCTCAAATATTGAAAATTCACTCCAAATATAGATCTACTTCTCTCAATATAAATATAATTCTTCCCCATCCTCTCTAAACATCTACAAGTTCTTCAAATAATGTTAAGCACACTTATCATTTGGCTTCAAGTATCTAGTGCCCCATTGCTAATACCATTACATTTAAAATTAAAAGATGTAAAATTATAATACATAAAAACAGTAATATTAAAAGAGGATCTAAGCTCAAGGAGCAGAATTACAAGTGCATTCAGTTGTCAACATATGATCTACTCAAACTAATTAGACTCTCAGCTAGGCTGACTGACCTTGGGAAATGCCATCTATGTGTCTAAGAAAGGAAGATATCTTCAAATCTTTTGTAAGACATATTTTAATACTAGAAAGATGCAACAGAAAATATTTGAATTTTCTTGTAAAGAATCTATATTGATTTAATGTTTGGATATACGTACATATTTCCATCAATTGTTGTTACATGCAGTGATTTTACTTTTTCATATTTATGGTATAGTTATGTGTTAGGTAATAATAAATTTTTAGATTAATGATGAACAAATAGTCTGAAACAAAACTGATTAAAACTATTATGTTCTGAGATCCTAGTGGTTAGCTGAGTGCAATGAAAGTGTATTGCTTTAACTATGAGGCTGCATATTATGTTTAGTTCAGAAATCAGTTATCTACTTAGAGAACAATTTTCTACAGCAGAAAAGATATGATTTTTCTTTAAAACATGGAACATAATAAGTGCAATTATTTGGATGCAGAATATACAAAACTTCACTGTAAATGGTGCAGATAAGAAATGTGGACTCATTTCTTATTAATTTATGAGCCGTATATAGCACAGTCCTCCATATTCCCTGCATTAGGCATAAACATATTAATGTGGAACTGTGTAGTTATATCTACCCACTGTGAAACAGAACTACCTAAAACACCGTACAGAACAGTGGCCCATGTAATGGTACACTTGCAGAATGACAATAATATAGGGAAGTTAAATTGAGCTACATAAAAGGTTTATAATATTTTTCCAAACCAGGACGCCCATGAGAGCTTTTATTTTCACTACTTTGGTAACATTTTCATTCAAAATTGCAAGTTCATTTCAGATTATTAAGACATCCGGGAAACTGTCAGAATCTTTTGGAATTTTCTTTATTCAGCTACCAAAATTGGTCCCTACTTCCCACAAAAAAAATGATTTATGGATCTTAATTTCTAATTACTTGCTATCCAGAGAATTCCTGCAATTCTCAAATTTAGGCAATAGCCAACATTCACTTATAAAAATTAAAAGTCAATTTTATGGATAATTCAAAATGTGCCTAAACTATCTGAAATAGCTATCATTAAAATAATTTTGTGTTAACTATATCTGTGTTACATGTTAAGTGCAAACACACAATTTATCTTATTGAGATTTCATTTGAGCATTCATTTGTTATTGAATCTGCAAACATAAATTGAGAAACTACTATGTGTGAGGCATTCATTATGCTGGCACAAGCCCACATGGAAATGGAACAGAAAGGAGGGCTCTATCACTGCAAACATCATGAAACTCATTACAATTTTGCCATCAGAAAAGACTTTTGGGTTTGATTAAACCCAGTATCTATTTCTCCATTGCTGATTCACAGGTGGGATGTTTTATAGCGTAGAAGCAGAAAATTAAGAATATTTTAAGACTTAAAAATGTACACAGCTCCTACAAGCTAATAAAGAGAACTTGAAGCTATGGAAGATTAGAGACGAAGACTTGTCTGAAACTCGGATTCAAGGAAGTGGTTCCCATGTTGCAGAATATTTGACCCGACAGAAGAAGGTCAGTAGACAATGTAGAGCAACTTCTCATCCAGATCATGTTTTTATCAAATTTTCTGTGAACCGGGATTAAGATTTTTTATCAAATCCACTCTGTATTGTTTATTGCTTGTTTTCAATATAACTTACAATTTATCTAACTCTTTGGGGAATAATATGCAATTCTCTTTCCATTCCCAGTCTTTCTGTGAATATTATTTTTTTTTATTAACCCAGGTAAGTATTGCCACAAACAGAAAATTGGTCATCGGGTCCACGATTCTGAAAGCCATGGTGGGAAGACATTTTACAGAATTCTTGTTAGCAAGGCCTATTCTTATCTGGCTGGGCTATTTAGTAAAATAGATACATGGGATTCAGATTTTAAAAAATAAAATATGGCAATTAGGGAGATAGCAAGAAACGCAACTAAAAAAAAAATTTAGAAAGATTCATTCAGGAAAGTAGAGGAACTATCTGGACAAGTCTCCCAGGCAGAGAAAGGAGAAAGGGACATATCAGGTAAGGGGAATCAGATGTGCTAAGCATTTTGCAAGTAAAAGTTGTTTCTCTATCTGCCCTTCATTAATAATATTTATTAATTGCCTCTGTTTTCCTTGTGAACTCATTTTTTATTCCCTTGCATCTTTAGCTGCCTTGGTAAAGAAAACAAAATAAAAAAGAATATCAACAGACTAATTACATGTGTATAAATTTCAAAAATATACAAAATAAAACATGATGTTTACAAACATAAATATGTGATTAAATTTATAAAGAAAAACAGAGGGGTGATTAGTTTAAAAATCAATTAATGCTGGGCTCCGTAGCTCACATCTGTAACCCCAGCACTTTGGGAGGCCTAGGTCTGTGGATCACTTGAGGTCAGGGGTTCAAGACTAGCCTGGCCAACATGGAGAAACCCTGTCTACACTGAAAATAAAAATAAAGATAAAAAAATTAGCCAATTAGTCAGGCAGTGGTGCCTGTAATCTCAGCTACTAGGGAGGCTGAGACATGAGAAGGCTACTAGGGAGGCTGAGACACTTGAACCCAGGAAGCAGAGGTTGCAGTGAACTGAGATCACGCCACTGCACTCTAGCCTGGGTGACAGAGCAAGACTCTGTTTCAAAAAATTTTAAAAAGGGTCAATTAAGAGAGTGGTTACCTCTGAAGTTGGTGGAAAAAATTTGAGAAGAGAACAAGTATGTATGGGCTTCAAAGGAAATGGTTATACATATTCCATTTCTTAAACTGGGCAGAGGCATCATTTTTTAAACATACATATATATACATATATACTTTCAATGTTTTCTCTGAGTACTTTCTTTGGGAAGCAGTCTCTGGGACAGTTTGTATGCAGGACGGCTACTGGAGTTTGCTTTGGAGCAAACACTGGTGAAAGTGAGGGGAAGGAAGCTGGATTGGTCAGAGGGAGAAGGGCTGCTGTGATGTGGGCTTGAACCTCAGCCAGACTTTCAGGGAACACCAAAGCTGAATTGTGAGAGTCATCCAATGGGATCCAGAAATGGTTGGGTATTTTCATTCTCCCTCATCTGTCATTAAACATGAGTCATCCTCAAAAAGGCATGATCTGATGTACCTGAGCTCGTCCCCAAAGTTGGAGACAGGTAAAGGCAGTTCACCTCCAGCACTTCCCAGAACTGGGACAACAGCCCTTCCTGGAAGGAGGAGCTGGATGCTGCATATGACTTTGCAACAGTACAGTATTTTAGGAAACATTTTAAAATTTGCCCCAACTTATCAATTTATTGCCTTTAGAATCTGATCTGTTCTTGACATCAGAGAAAACAAGTATTCTATATAGTATCCGGTGCCTCTTTTTCTTCCACAGTTTTTTAAAGAAAACACATTTTCCAATTCTTCAGTACCCTTCGGCTTATTGTTAGGTTCTAGAGACTAACTTCATTTAATTTGGTTGTACATGACTTTATTTTTGCTTCACCTATCTCAAACTGTAATTTTCATTTTGCAGAGTTGTTTAAACTCTTTCCAGATTACCAACTATTTCTTCTTGCTGAAGAAGGTGGAAGCAACACATGAATCAGCTTTTGCTTTCTTTTTTAAGTTGCGGCTTATAATTTTACAAACTTTCCAAAGTAGAGAGCTTATTTGTCAAAATTATTAAAAAAATAAAACGTGTTGAGCATTTTTGCATGAATCTCAGCACAACAGCAAGACTAATTCTCACTGATATTTATCAGAGTCCATTCAATCTCACAGTCTCTTGACACTTCCTTGAAACTCATTAGAATGGGTTGTATACTCTCCTTGTATTTCCTGTGTTACCCAAACCATTGTCTTCTTCTTTTATTTTTCTGACTTTGATTTTAGGTTCATGGGTACATGCGCAGATTTGTTAGCTGGATGTATTGCATGATTCTGACGTTTGGGGTATGAATGATCCTATCACCGAGGTACTAAGCATAGTCCCTTACCCCTCTACTCCTCCCTGCTCTAATAATCCCAACTTTATTGTTTCCATCTTTATGTTCATGATGCATGTTCTTACTTTCAAGTGGGAGATTGTGGTCTTTATCACACTGTTATTATTCTTAGTTTTCTTCTTTGACTTTCTGCCAGATTGAGATAGTTTTGATGTAAATTTTTAATCATTAATGTCTAATCTTATGCTTTCCCTTGCCCCCACAAAATCTTTATATACTGTCTATCAAGATTTCTGTTTTATCTCTAGTTACCTTTTTTCTTTTACCTGATTGTATTAGCGAACACAAATGCATCTTATGAAACTGTTTACTTTAATTCTTGAACAATTTTCTCCCAAAATAAAAATAAGATGCTTGTTAAGACTACCATGTCTGTATTTCTAATCAACTACTGCTACACTAAACTACATTTTTCTCACACTATTCCAAAGTATTATTCAATATTCCAATAACAGGAAGTTATTACAACTTTGTGATAATGAATAATATTTTCTAGCATATGTAGTATAGTTATGTGAGCACTAGATCAATGTTACTCAAATTAATTGCTTTAGTTGAGATTCAAAGAACTTGTATTTCATTTGGGTTTTATTCAAATAGTTGTTTTCTAAGGAAATTCAATAATTATGAATAAAAAAATTAACACTCTGAAATATAGTCTTATCTATCATAGAAGGAAATAAAAACACCCAAAAAGCCATTTAATCTAAGGATGCACTTTCTCTAAAATCACCCAAATTATTTCCTATAAAACTTATTGAACAGGCTGTTCCAAGAGATGGATGGGCAATGTGGAAAGGATGCAGAATGATCAATTGAAATGACAGCCACATTTAACTTTATCAGAAATGACCTGAAAACCCATTTACTACTGTCATCATTTGCATCAGTCTTTGTGATATTGCTTTTAATGAAAGAGACAAGCATACCTTAACTAATTACTTAGAGATACTGAAATCAGTGATGTCAATGACTCCATCACAAATACTCACTAGGTTTTTGTACTAGTTTTTCTTAAAGGCAAAATAATTACTAGAACATTCTACATTTTAAGGAATAGCAGACCAGATGGTAGTTATATAGTTAAGAACTTTTCAAGTATATTACTTGAAAACTTATTAAAATTAATACAGTAACTTTCAAATGTCATAGAGTTCAGAAATTCTTTACTAATAGTTTAGGCTACTGGAATGATGGAAGTTTTTCATCTATTGTCACTTGCTAGCATTAAATTATCAAATAGCCATTAATCTCCCAATGATACTGCTTTGTAATTAGAACAGTTTACAGAGAGACAAAATACAAGTGTATTGAAAGAAATTTGAATGTATGAAAAATATATTCCTGAAGAGATATGTGTGAACCATATTAATTTTTACAACTATCCACATAATCATCAAAACACTATAGCTGGCTTCACGGGTACAGTAGTGTGCCAAGCACAATAAAGTATTAAGTAGAGATATTTTAGGTCAGACTCTTTAGTTTTAGAATTAATTAGTTGCCTGTCAATAATTCAACAATTGGTCTGATTGGAAGATCAAGCCCAATCAGACTTTTCAATAACTAAAATAATTAAACCATGATAAGCAATTTCAGTCATTCACTATGCTTAAAACTATTACTCTTTTAGTATGCTTTAAATTACTGATTACTTCAAAATCAGAATTTTCTACTGCAATCTAGTATATTGTGGGGAAAGCTGTCCAAATGAAGAAAGGGGAATTTTGGAAAAAGGTGAAAAGATAGATTAAATTTACTGTGAAAAGATAGATTAAATGTACTCATTAATCCTTAGTAATGGTCCTTTCTATCAGTGTGTATTAGGTAAAATTTAACAGAATTAACCAGTGTTGAAAACAACAGCCTCTTGAAACATGTTAGGTAAGCACTGTCGTAGTTCAAATGCAGTCCTGCTGCAATGAAGTTGTGTATAGGAAAGATGAAGTACCATGAAACAGCACAGAATTCCTAATAGCAGTGCTGCAAAAACTTATTTGAAAGCTAATTTAATCCCATTCCCAGCCACTCACATGAAAGTCAGAATTCTCACGTCTCAGATCGTCTGACCTGCTGCGTCCTTCACTTTCTATAAGCTTTTACCAAAAAGAAAGGGAAGTGAGGGGAACCTAATCCCCTCACTTGGTATTCTTGGTACATTGCTTTTTTTCTGGTTTGTTGGAAGTAATAACAACTTTTTGATTCTGGTTTGAATCATCATTTCCCCCAGTTTTTATAACCCAACCAGCTTTGATGTGTAGCCCAGCATAAACATTCAAAACTAGACCACAGGTGCAGTTAAAGGCCTATAATTCAAATGCCCACTACTCAAGTAAGTAGTGAACACTTGCCACTCAAGTCAATATGTGATTCAACAAACGAGCAAAGAAAATAATTTCCAACTTCCAAATAATAATAATTTTCACACACCATATATATAATTCCTGATAAAATTTAATTACTAGATTTGATTCTTAATGTCTTAGCCAAGGAATCATATTAAAAATAAATAAATAAACCAAATAAATTCTCATTTTCTGGACTATGAAAATATGTTTCATATAATAACCTATCCTACAGTATCAGTCTCTAGTCTTCTGATACAAGATAGGTCTGAAGACAGCATGCAAAGTCTCAGAATAACCCATTTTTAAATGCGTCTCCAGAGACTGGTTAAACATTTAGCCATCCTGTGTAAAGGGACTTGATTCTGCCACACATACATAGAAGGCACAGAAATTGTATGAGTTGATGATTTAAAGAGACTAGGGAACAACCCAACTAATACTTTTCTACAGACTAGTCCTAGGACTTCAATTTACCCTGCACACCTCACTAAAAGTCACATTGAACAATTAGAACTAGAATGGCTAATAGCCCTAGAACTTAGATGGAAGGAGAGCATGACCCACAGCTGGGTTAGTTTCCCACTGTTCTATGCTGCAGACTTGCAACTTAATATTTTGCTCAAGCCCACTCCACAATATGAGTCCTTTTTGAAATATTGCCCCATTTTAATCCCTTTAAAAAAACAAACTTCATAATCTTGGCTTATTTATAGTGGGGAAAAAATTCAGCTAGCTACTGTTGCCTTTATAGTCTGTGAGTATTTGAACTCAAGACTGCAACGTCTTGCACTAGAAAACACAAATGCAAATGAAGGGCTGTGTGTGTGTGTGTGTCTGTGTGTGTGTGTGTGTGTGTGTTTAAGCTAGTCAAAGATGCTTCAGCTGGGGATACTGTGATGCGCAGGGCTTCTGACCGTCTTTCTGAAAAGCTCCAGTGTAACTGAACAAATCACAAAAGCAGGCCAATTAAAGCAGACACCAGACTAGGTTTAGAAAAGGAATGATCATAGACTGCAAAAAAGGCAGCCAGAAAATGGAAGTAAAGTTGGTGAGGTCCAAGCACTGAGGCACGCTACGAAATCATTAAAATTCAGGAGAGTATTTGCAACCAGAATGATGCAGTGAAACAACTCTCAAATTCATTCCCACTTGCCCAACCAATCCGGAAACAACTTTTTCTTAACATTTTGTGACCAAAGTCATCTATAAGATTTTCCAACATAGCGTGCTAAGCGTGGTGCTAGGGTGCTCATTTATGAAGCACTCAATATTAAAATGCATGATGGATCACTTCAGAATAACGTGTTCAGTATTAAAAATGATGACAACTTAGCAAATACAGAAAATATTAGCTGTGGAATTGGAGAAGGAGGAAGAGAAAAAGAGGGAAGAAGATTCCACTATGTGTTTCTTATTCTTTCAAAAAGGATCTTTCCCATCTACTCATCTAATGAGTTTTATGGATTACTTTTAATTAGCTTAGGTTTCCAATTTCCACAAGGCAGATTAGTTAACAAATAAGAGGTTTTCTTCCATTCTCTAATATAATTCATTTTAGGACTATATATTCAATATGATTTGTTATGTAGATTTCTTTTGCCAGCACTGAGACAATTTCCTTGCAAAGCCACACCCTTATTAAATATTCTGATAGGGAGGAGGAAAGACAATAAATCTGCCTTAAAAACTTTTCCTCTATTGACAGGGTTTTTACTAATAGTTTCAAAGGAAAGACACTCAGCAAAATAAAAGTATTCTATCGAGATAGTTCATTAATAAACTGGTTTTTGTGGTCAAAATGAACACTGTATTTTGAAAATACATGGTGACCAAGTTGAATATATGAAAATGAGTATGATGTAATTTAAAATAATAGCAGAATTAAACATAGCGTATATCCATGTTTCACGATCCGGTCTCACATTCAGATATTCTAAGCACTGTTTCTGAAATCATTCTCCCCAGGCTCACCTAAAACAGTGATCCACACCAAACAAAGGTTGTCAACCTTTTTCTGTTTTTATGGGAAACAGATAAGTCAATGAATTGTATTTTATTATCTTTTATAACTCTCCCTTTTTTTTAACTTTAGCACTTGTTAATATATTACAATCAGTATTGATGAAAAATTATTTATGTCAAAATAATACCTTAAGTTACTCTGTCTATATATATATACACACACACACATATATACATATGTATATATCTGTATATCAGAATATATGTACATATGTATCTACGTATGTATATATATACACATATGTGTATGTGTATATATATACGTGCGTGTATATATTACTTGTATACTGTGACATCTAATTGCTTTGTTACAATTGCATTTAAGAACAATGTTCCTGACATGTGGTTTACTGGTTAACAAAGTAATTTAACAAACTGATTCCACTGGACAGAGAAATTTCCTTATATCAAAGAATAGATTACTTTTGCTTAGAATTTGGAACTAATGGGGGTAGCAGTGGACAAAAAGAAGGGAATGAGGAAGAGACAGAAGAATTCAAGAAGAGGGGTAAATCCATGGAGATTGTGGCAGCAGTACTCATTATTCTGGCCAAACTCATTTAATAGAACAAAACCCTTGAGAAAACATGGAATAGATTATCAGAGACAGGAAGAATTGAGCAAGATAATAGTTTTCTTGTATTTTTTGCCCTCCTTTTTGTTTTCATTTCTGTCTTAAGGTTTTATTTCCTGTTTTGTTTTCCCCCCTCTTTATTTCTTCCATTTATCCTCTAATACTTTCTAGTCTACCCAACTTCCTCTTTTCCTCCTTCCCTCGCTCCCATCAAGAACTGGGCCTACCTCACCTGCAAGGGAGGATGGTTAATGTCTGATGCGATGCTTCCTCTGCCATCAATCTGGTTACTTCACTCTAAAGAAGACTTGAAGAAATAGCCTGATGTTGGGTAATTTAAGTAATTTTTAGAACTATTTCTGAACTTATTTCTGAATTATTCAGAAAAAGATGATGAGAGAGATACCCAAACTGTTGCTAGGGATCAATAATGTGAACCACAATGCTATGAAGTCAACAAACTATTTCCCCCTACAATGAGGAAATAAGTTTTTTCCAATATCAAGAACTCTATGTGGGCCTCATACATATTTATCCAGTAATAACAATATATTTTGACTACAAAAATCTTCTTTCTTAATATTGCAGAATGCATCCTATTTTGTGTGCTATATTATTTCTGGCTTTGATAAGAGATCTTCTGAAAACAAAATATACTAATGGAGTGCATCTCACACCAACATCAAGAGCGGTATTACTTTAATAAGGAGATCAACTTGTGATTAGTATCCTGAGATGCTCGGAAAGGAAAACACCAAGGTCAGAAGGGAAGACAACTGTCTGGATAATAATGGATTTCCCTTTATGTGTGAAGTTAGAAGCGGGGAAAGTGGCTGTGTAGGGAAATAGAGGATCATCTGTTTCCCTTATCAGGGTTCTGCATATGAGTCAGAGCTAGTAAACATACTAATTCTCATTCAGATCTCCTCTTAAAGAGAGAGAAGAAAAATTGTAAAGGGGCAACAAAGAAGAAAAGAGAATTGATAAATTATACAACAAAACAAGGCTATACTTTGGTTTAAGCAGAGATAAAACAACGTGTTATAAACCAGGAAGTACTAATGAACCCTGGTAGTGACATGCAATATTTTTCTTTTTGGCTCTAAACTATTCTCTGGATTATATCACCTACTTTTGGAAGTTCTTCTAACTCATTCAAGCCTCAGAGAATATGTCTTTCACTATGCCAAATAGCAGTTTCTTCACTGAAAAACTCTAAGAAAAAATTTAGAATATTTAAAGTAATCTTTGTACTATATTCAAGAAATAAAAATATCCATGAAGGGGTAGAGAGGCTCCTTAAGAAACAAGAAAATATTTCATTTTTTACATTTATGATTCATTTTTAGCGGTGACAGGTTGCATTGGCATAAAAATAGTCTAGTCTGCACTTGTTTATTTTGTTTGGTTTTTGTTTGAGATGGAGTCTTGCTCTGTGGCCCAGCCTTGAGTGTGGTGGCCTGATATTGGCTCGCTGCAATCTCCGCCTCTTGAGTTCAAGTCTCCCAAGTAGCTGGGACTACAGGCATGCACCACCATGTGTATGCCAGGCTAATTTTTGTATTTTTGTAGAGACAGGGTTTCAGCATGTTGGCCAGGCTGGTCTTGAACTCCTGACTTCAAGTAATCCATCTGCCTCCACTTCCCAAAGTGCTGGGATTATATGCGTGAGCCACCACGCCTGGCCCAAATAATATATTTTAATGTTTAATTTGCAAAAAGTATTATTTTTATTTATTTCTCAAGCTACATGAGAAAATATCAAAAATTAGTTTTTAAAAGCATTAATATAAAATATGATGATCATTCAACAATGAGTTAATGTCATACACTTGTTTGAAGGCTAAACTATCCATAAAAAGGAACAAGATCACATCCTTTGCAGGGATATGGATGGAGCTGCAGTCCATTATTCTCAGAAGACTAAGAGAGGAACAGAAAACCAAACACCTCACATTCTCACTTATAAATGGGAGCTAAATTATGAGAACACAGGAGGGGAACAACACACACTGGGGCCTGTCCGGGGTATGCAGGGAGTGAGAGTATCAGGAAGAATAGCTAATAAATGCTGGGCTTAATACCTAGGTGATGGGTTGATCTGTGCAGCAAACCACCATCACACCCGTTTACCTCTATAACAAACCTGCACATCCTGTACATGTACCCTGCACTTAAAATAAAAGTTGATTTAAAAAAATGACAGCAAGATACATGTTAGATTCTTGATATGTAATTGATTTCACTTAATAAATGTCTATAAAGAAAAAATCCCATCTAATTAAAAAAATCAGCCCAGGAATGTACAATAGCAAAATCAAAGATTCAGTCATTATCACATGCATTTCTTTTCTGGAATTTTGGTTTGTAGAATATACTAGAACATTAGACAGTAGGGTTTATATGACACAATGTTTGTGGAACATTAGATTTTACATATGTCATGTACACATACATATACATACATACACATATATATGAAAAACCTGGTTCATTCTGTGCGTCACCTTGACTGGGCCATGGGGTACCCAGATATTTGATTAGGCATTAATCTGGGTGTTTCTGTAAGGGGGATTTGGGAGGAGATTGACATTTAAATTGGTGGGCTTTGAGTAAAGCAGATTTTCCTCCTCCTTCTGAATCAAACAAAGGGCCTGAATCAAACAAAAAGATTGGCTTCTCAAGAGCAAGAAATAATTCTCCATCACACTGCTCATCCTGCAGTTTTAGGACTTTCAATCCTTGATGTTCGTTGAGCTAATTCCTTATAATATATCTATTTCTCACTATATATACACATCCTATTGGGTCTGCTTTTCTGGAGAAATGTGACTAATACAATATCCACATAAAATATGTCAGTTCTTTTTTTTTCTTTATTTTATTTATTTATTGGTTGTTTTAAGGAGTGGAGAGTTTAATAGTCAAGAAAGAACTGGAAAGGCAGAAGGCAGAAGGAAGGCAGAAGGAAAAAGCTCCCCCATACAAAGACAGGGGCTCCAAAGCCAAAAGAAAGAGGAGACCCCCTTTTTTTCCTTTCTTTCTTTTTTCCTTTTTTTAACAGAATGGAGAGTTTAATAGGCAAGAAAGAACTGGAAAGGCAGAAGAAAGCTCCCCCATACAGACACAGAGGGAGGTGGGGACTTCTTGTTGGTTATAAAAATACTCCTGGATTTCAAAAACTCTCTTAGCACCAGATACTACTTAACAATCAGAAAGCAACAAGAACAAATTTTTTTCAAATGTAACTCACAGATTCCCCTTTTAATTCCTACAATGTAATGGAGGAATCAAGCCTGCTTCATTTAACTCATATATACAGTCATTTACCCACTGTACTCCAGCCTGGGTGACAAATTATGTATATATGTGAAAAAATATATATATATATATATTTATGTATATATGTGAATATATATATTTATATATATATACAAAAACGCACACACACACATTCATTTATAGCTTCAAAATGAAGATATTATTATCAGTTTTTGGAATATTCACTGTGATTAATTTTCTAGTCATTAGTTTTATTCATCATGTGCAGTACCCTGATGACAATGAACTTTGCCTCAGCTTCTGAAACAATCATAACTACCTATACTTTATGTACCTCACATGTTCATCGCTTTCTGTAAAGATCACAGAAGTGTTGAAAATATGAAATCCAATTCAACACTTCTAAAAATACATCTGTGATTGCAGAGTTGTCTTTAAGACATTTATCTTAAATTACAGCTTGACATTGCATTTAGCAAATGACACACGATGATTCTAATCCTCTTGGGCTTGATTCCATAGTGCTTTCCATATCAAAATCTATAAAACTTTAATGTGAATGAAGGCCAGTAGAATAAAGATCAAGGTGTCATGCAATGCAGTTTGAAAAATACATTTAAATAATAATTAAATTACATAAAAATTGTTATATGGACAAAGAATAGAAAGTTGCCATTTATACTTTGTAGATTAGATAGAATGTCTTTCCTACCAATTTCTTTATACTAATTAGATCTGGTCTCTATCCTATTAAAGCAAAATTGTAAATGGGCTGTTGCATGTATAGAAAGCATAAATCATACACTCAGCTGACTGGTAGACATATTTATTTTTTGAGCGAAACCCTAAGATTTAGCTTAAAGTGAAACTGACCTCTTTTAGGCCTGTTGCTGACAAGGCATTAATTAGCAGCATCACAGCTGGAAAAACTGTTGTGAGGCCTTAAGGAGAACTTGGGAGATTTGAGAGAAGATTATGTAAAGATCAAAACCCCAAAAGAACAAGAAAACCAGGCCTAGAATGCTCCAATTTTGAGGAATCTGGAGATTTTATTTCTATTCTCAGTAACAGCAAACCCTTTGGGAGGATTTGGGAGTCTTCAGAAAAAGCATATAAAGCCAACGCAGAACAAGTTTTCCATATCTAAACTTTCAGATTTGGATGAATCTGGACCTTTTAGTTCTATTTTCAGTTCTGTCGAGGAAGCTGCCTTCCTAGTTACACCTAAATCACAGGTAGATAAAGACTTTTGTTTGACTATCAGGCTGACCTGGAAATCTTGTTATGATTTGCGAGTCTGTTGCTGTTTTGTGTGTTTCTAGTTGGCTTTGCTGAAAACATTAAAATATGTATATTCATACTACCTAAAATATCTTACATCTGATTTTGGAAATCAACCATCTTTTCTTTTCTGGCATTAACAAACTTCCAAAAATTCACATTTAATCTGACACAAATTCCCATTATGGAGATCAGTAACAAATTTCATTTGTTAGGAATGGAACAAGTATGTTAAAACATAAAACATTTTGCCTTATTTTTTAAGAAAATACTCTTCACTTCTACAAAGATGAGTGATATGTATGCATGTGCTCAGATTTCATATCAATTCATACTTTACAGCCAATGTAGTATAACTTTAGAAACTTGTAACAGTATAAATGGCTCATGTGTTTTATATAATTCATGTTTTAAGTCACTTGTAAAGGTTACTCCTGTATGATGTTTTAAATTAGTTTTCCTCTCATTGTCAGATTTCCTTAATAAAAACACAAATAACAACTGACCACTATTTTCTTCAGTAACCAGTTTACAATCACCTTTAAAAGCTATTAAAATATGCAGCTACCTAATTATTATATTTTCTTTATCCAGGAAAAATAATAAGCTGGATATATTTTCACTGTAAAATGAGTTTTTATTTTATATTCCACATAGTGGTTTCTCCCTTTCATCATAACACCCTATGAATTTTAAATTATAAAAATTATGTATGGAATGAGAGAAAGTCTTAGAAGAACAAATTAAGAAACAAGATAGGGATGACTCCTGTGTCTTTAACCAGATGCGTGACCTCAGTCTCACCGGAGGTCGGGAGTTCGAGACCAGTCTGACCAACATAGAGAAACCCCATCTCTACTGAAAGTACAAAATTTAGCCAGGTGTGGTGGCGCATGCCTGTAGTCCCAACTACTTGGAAGGCTGAGGCAGGAGAATTGCTTGAACCTGGGAGGCAGAGGTGCAGTGAGCTGAGATCGTGCCATTGCCCTCCAGCCTGGGCAACAAGAACGAAATTCCACCACAAAAAAAAAAAAAAAAAAAGAAAAAAACCCTCTGTCATATTCTCTAAACAACATTATAGAGGCTCAGCTGCACTGACCAATTACAATTATTTAGAAATAAACAGATGTACTATTAAAATAACAGCATCTCTATTTACAAATTATGAAATAAGCAAACTCAGTCTATGTGATGTATTATTTTAAAATATTGAAAATTGCTTAAGTTACAAATTCTTTGTAAAAATCCCTGAGATTCAAAAATAAAGTTAAAAAGTTAATTTTCCAAGAGGAAAAAAATGGAAGATAAGATCACAAAACAATATATTTTATTCCACATGCTTTTGGCAATAAAATTGGGTATTTCCTATCATCAAGAGGAGGAGTCTACCCCTTTTCTCTTAAACCTAGGCTGGCTCTGTGATTTGTTTTCACCAGTAAAATATACCAGGAGGGACAACACATGGCTTCATTTAAGAGGATTTGTAGGGTTCCATTTTTGCTTGCTCTTAGAAGTCGGTTTCAAATCCTAAGGAAAATAAAACTAACAAAGTAGAGAAGCCACATGAGGAGGTTAGGTGCCATATAAGTTAACACAGTTTTCTTGGAAATTTCATCCCAGTGACCAGCTTAATGCAGAAAATGAGTAAATCCTGCCCAAACTAGTGGAATAGAAGAACTAACCAGCTTGGCCTTGACAGAATTCCATACTAATAAGTTTATAAGCAATAAATTATTGTCATTTGAAATCAGTCAGATTTGTTTTTCTATGCAGCAATAGATAACTGAAACTGCTACAAGATATAAACACAAAATATCAATATATCTAAATACCGTATTTTCTTTAAAATGCAATATTGGCTTTAAGATAGTTCAAAATTCATGTTATTAATCATTAAAAGGAATAATGACTATTGCCTTTCTTGTTGTTTTATCTCTTTGGAAAAGAGAGCTTTTTTAGAAAAGATACAATGTAGAAACAGTGCTGATAAACACTTTGTCGAATGCCCATATTTAATAATGTAAGGATGTACTGAGGAACAGCAGAAATGAGATTAAAACTGTTCCGTATGGAAAGAGTGGACTGATAACTATAACTAGGAAGACTGGATATCAGTGCTCCACAGAAATCAATTGGTGTTCACGTCACCAACAAAAGTAATCCTCATTCATGTGAATACAACGAGCATGGTTCTGCGCTGACAGGATGGTGCTGTCTCTCAATCATCACAGATTGAAATATATAAAATCACAGGTTTTATATTGCTGTCAACTAAAGCTTGTCATCATGCTAAAAGGAATATCAACCAGTTTCATATTAGAGACATTCGTGAAATATGCAGAAATTTGCCTAAGGTACCATCTTAAATGTCTTTTTAAGTATATTTCCTTTCTTTCAATAATACCCAAGTATATTTCCTTTCTTTCCATAATACCCAATATTACATATGTATTTGTGTTACCAAAGGGCTAGCTAGGGCTACCAGTTTGATTCCGAGATGGTGTACTATTCTTTATTCTTTCTGTTAATCGCAGCCCCAAATAATTGATATTCTAGATGAAACATGCATTAAGAAGACTCTGAAAAGAAGAGAAAAGATAGCCTCATTAGTGACAGGGGGACCTGAACATACATGGCAGTGAATTCCTAGGATTTTCTTTCTGCCTCATATATTTTCTTATAGAGCGAAACCAACAACCCAGAAATATCAACATGTACAGTAGGAAAAAAAGGGCCACAAATTACATAATATAATAGAAAAATACCAACGTTATGATAGCACAAAAGATGGAATTCTCTAACAAAGATTTTAAGGTAGCCATCATAAAAATGTTTTAACAAGAAATGAACATTCTTGACACCAACCAAAGAAAATCTTAACAAAGAAATAGAAAATATAAAGAAGAACCAGATGGAAATCTTAGAACTGAAAAATATAATAAGCAAAATAAAAAACTCAATAGGATACACTCAACACTACAATGTATAGCTCACAGGAAAGAATCAATTAAATTAGAAGACAGAATAATATAAATGGCCCAATCTGGGCAACACAGAAAAAAAGACTACAAATAAAAATGAACAGAGTCTTAGGGAGCTGTAGGACCATAATAGAGGGTTTAACATTCATGTCATCAGAGTAACAGAAAAAAAAGATGTCAGAGGGTGGAGCTGTAATAATCAAAGGAATAGCAGATGAAAAGGACTTAAAGGGAATCAAGGTTTCTACATCCAGCAAACTGCCTTAAGCTGTTATGTATAGGGATAATGGGTGGCTTTTTTTTTTTTTTTTAACTATAACAGTGTAGTGTGAAGAAATTTTTTGTGTTTACAGAATAGTTCTATATCCCGATTGCAGTGATGATTATGTGTGATCAATTTTACACAAGCATCATAGCAATATCTATTTATTATACTGGTTTCATAAGATAAAACCATTAGAGGAAAGCAGTTGAAGAATGCATGGAATCTCCATACTATCTTTGCAACTTTCCATGGATCTAGAATTATTTTTAAATCGTTTTTAAAAACACTTACTGTAAAAATCCTATGTTATTTATCCCCCTTCTGAAACTACAGTGTATAAGGGAAATGTTTTGAACTGGAAGTCAGGAGATCCAATTGTAGTAGCCACTTTGTGGAAGGACAAGCTGTTTAATCTTAGAAAACTGTCATTACTTTTCTGTGCTTTAGTTTCCCTAAATGTGAATATAAGGATAAGAGTTGACTTCTGAGGCACTTCTTAACTTATGATTTGATAATTTTGTCAAAGTTAACAGTTATTTCTCAATCATTAAATATGTATCAGAGTGGGTAGCATTAAAAGTTTTCTTTACTCTGTAAATGCTATTTCAAGATACATACTTCATGAGAATCTTGTGGATTAAATCAAGAATAAGAGGAAGCTTCCTGTTCAAAAAGTTAAGCTCTTAGAAACTCTGTCTTATAATCATTCAGTTTTAGAAGCCGATATCATTAACATAAGGTCACAAATTGTTATACCCATTTTTTTAGATGTATTATATAAACTCAAAACACTGATAATTAAGGAACAAATGCATATGGAACTTAAAGACAGAATTTTTTTATATGATTCAATTTAAATCCCCAGAGTAACAAGCAAACACCATTGATATTCTTTTATTGTATATAATACATTTTACAATGTTTATTAACAGTTTTCTGCTTGGCTTTTGAAACTATTAAAATAAATACTTCTGTGATTATTGCAATCTGAAATATTCCTTTGTCAAACTGTTATACCTGAATTTATAGCACAGGTGTTAATGAAGCATGAAAACTTTTCCTACCTGATTTGCAGTTGCAAGATTCTCATATTTTATAACGCTGCATTTTTATAGTTTATATAATGTCAAAGAAAAGAGTATTGTCTTTGTCAGTATATGCTCTGTGTTATATCATAAAACTAATAAAAATGTAGGAAACAATTTGAAGATTGTAAATGAGTTCTAAAATAAACATAATAAACTAGGGAAAACTAAAATATAGCCTTTAAAAGGGTCATTCACAATTTGGCAAACACTAATGCATTGCTGACCCTCAACTTCAGAAATGCACATTTCTTTCTTTAGTATCAAATAAGAAAAGAGCTAGTTATTGAGACAATAAAATAACTTCTTTCTTTCACTGAAACCATATTCTTGGCATAACTATGCTGTGACATACACTCTTGATTAAGCAATAAAAGTTAAGCACAGAGCAGCATTTAAAATCATATTAATACATCCATTTGTTCCCCCAAATTTTAGATGCAGCATAAGTCTAATAGAAGTATATTAATATGAAATGTAACTTGAATAGCATAATGTGACCTGTATTCTTAGGCATGTTGACCAGCATTAATAAGATATTGTTTTGAATTTATTGCTTTATAAAAGATGACTTTTAAAGCAAAATTAACAATAAAATTAAAAAATCGATATTGCTATGCATTGAAACTATAGTCAGTATAAATTGCTACTTTTTGAATACCTAAAAAGCCTAAAATTAATGTGCTATATACAGAGCTGGACTAAGATACATTTTGTAAGCAGTACACTTCCATAGTCAGTCTTTTGGGCCTTTATATGATATGAAACAATAAAAGCAACAGAATGTTTTGTTGAGGTAGGGCAGGCCTCGTAGGTGAGTGTACAGTGTATTTCAAGTAGATTTCTCTCCATGCATCTAAATAAGAACCTTCAAGAGTTGCTCAAGTGTTCTGTGCAATGCTAAATACTCAGAGTTGAAAATAAATCAGCATGTGACAAAACCCACCTGGGCGCTACCTTCACCAACTTCTCACTCACTGTTTCAATGTCTCACATGTTTCGTTTCAGTTTTCCCCGAGAACCGATTGGTCTTTTTCTTAGCTCAGTGACCAGTGAGGCAAAGAATAATAGGGATTTGTTTTTAAGAATAAATGCTCACTGATGTGAATCTGATACCATAGTGTTCTGAAGAAAGTGTTAGCCTGGTTGCAAATATAATTTCTTTTTTTTTTCTTTTATTTTCTGCAACACTCGCAGCCCCAGGCATTGAAGGAAGGAGTTTCTAGATTGTAGAATATGTAGATTTCTCTAGATAACTTGGAGCTGAGTGTGATATTAAAATGTTCATAGCCACCATCCTCTAAATTGGTTTACTCCTTAATAACAGTATAGCAACTGTTACAAAAATTGTTTTCTAGTTTTCAACATATTTGCTTCATATTATGTCAACTATCATGATTATTATTAAAGCATAACATTTTTTATTTAAGCAATAGCCTTTACATTTATGTAACCCATGATTTCAAGTTAAATTCCTTGAGGCAATCTTGCCTTAACCAATCTTTGTCAATTTACATGTAATACAATTAATTTAGTAAGAATGATCTATGGTTCTTTTCTGCTCTAGAGCTAATGTGACTCTTATTTTTCAAAATGTAACAATCAGCAAGAAGCAATTTAGTCACTCTACCAAGATTAATCCCATCACCTGAAGAATAGTTTAGGGAATATATCTTCTTAGGGTTGCCCGTAATAAATTTCCTACCCAAGATACTAGAATTCTATTTAAAACAAACAGTAACAGTTATTTGGTAGAATTTCAAGTTAACCTAGCATTTATAAGAATTCCTAATGTAAATCCTGCTATAAAGTAGGCTTACAGGAAATGTTGTTCCCACTACCGATGCATTCTTTCTCCCTCCATCTTGCTCTACCACTTGCTGTGTTTATTTAACTCAGATTTTAAAAATGCTTCTAAAATAAAAGTCAAATATTGGGAAAATATCTAGATAATGCAAGCACATAAACAGCAAGAAGAAATGAAACTATAAAAAGATACACACACAGCCTCTCTTCAGTTATTTGATTCTCTAATAGGGAAATGCTTTCTTGTCTTGAACAATTAAAAAATGTCCCTCCATCCTGTACTTAAGTCTTCTAGTGATCTGGAAAAACGCTGGGAACTCTTTTGTCACCTCATGTGAAATCACTTGCTCTAGGTTTCTATTATATAAGGCATTCTGTTTCAAAGATGAGAATGGTATCATGTCATAAGAAGAGGCAAGTAATTCTAGATGTTGAAAGGGATTTTTGGTCACAAGTAAATTTCCTTTTTTTTTTCAAAGCCACCAGGTATATAGCAGCTACTCAATCTATGATACTTGACTTGATTTTGTCCCATTTACAATTATAACAATGTCGAGCATAAAGAATAAAATCATAATATGTATTGCAGTATTTATTACAACAATCTCATTATACTTTTGACACATGGAAAGCATTGGGTTGAGCATAGCCTGGTTTCATTTCTCTCCCTGGGTAAAAAGCTTTGGTGACTCCGGTATAAAATCTGACCCTTCCTGAAAACTGTACTAATATCTATTAGAAGGAATTTCTTTGTTTATGGAATGATGTGAGCAGAATGTCCCTGGTGTGGAAGCACTTAGGTAAACACATTTAGAATCCCTGGGCTGGGCACGGTGGCTCACGCAGCTGGGCACAATGGCTCACACCTGTAATCCCAGCATTTTGTGAGGCCAAGGCAGGCAGATTGCTTGAAGTCAGGAGTTCGAGACCAGTACGGCCAACATGGTGGAGCCCTGTCTCCACTAAAAACACAAAAATTATCTAGGTGTGGTGGCAGGTGCCTATAATCCTAGCTACCAGGGAGGCTGAGGCAGGATAATTGCTTGAACCCAGGGGACAGAAGTTGCAGTGGGCTGAGATTGTGCCATTGCATTCCAGCCTGGGCAACCGAATGAAACACTGTCTGGGAAAGAAAAAAAAAAAAAAAGAATCAATGGATTTACAAAGCACGGGCGCTTGGAAAATGTCTTATAATCCCTGAATGATCTGAGTGTAGAGTGGCAACATGTAATGATAATTCTCGCTATATGAGGTTAACAGCAACCTTCATTGCAATGCCTCATCTATGACTTTGGTCCAGTAGATGTATCCACTGCAGGATGTATCTATCCATCCAGATGGATCCTGGGTCCTCCAGACCATGTTCCACCTGTATCTATGTATTACTTGTATCATTTAAATTATTAGTAAATATTTATACTATATATATTTCTGCATGTCAGTTCATTTTTACTGTGTTAAAAAAATGTGATAGGCTGGGTGCAGTGATTTACACTTGTATTCCAGCACTTTGGGAAGCCAAGAGGGGTGAATTGCTTGAGGTCAGCAGTTTGAGACCAGCCCGACGAACATGGTAAAACCCCATTTCTACTAAAAATATGAAAATCTGCTGGGTGTGGTGGTAGGTGCCTGTAGTCTCATCTACTCAGAAGGCTGAGGCAGCAAAATTGCTTGAACCTGGGAGGTGGAGTTTGTTGCAGGGAGCCAAGATTGTGCCAATGCACTCCCTCCTGGACAGCAGAGCAAGAGTCCATCTCAAAAAAAAAAAAAAAAAAAGATAAATACCAACTAATTAGACAGTTAATTCTATTGAGAAAATGGGATACAAATTAATTTTCTAAAAACTGAAATTCAGCTAATGTTTATGGAACACTGTGATAATACCAGCCATATTCACAGGCAATACTTATTTAATTCTGCTTGATGCATAAACCAGCTATGACAGGGCTTTATATTATTAATTAACAGAGGATGGAAGGTCAACACTATAGACTGCACTAGGATAGCAACTCTGTCTTTTGTTTCATAACCCAGATGTCTTCTTTTTAAAAAGGGTGGAGAGGCAGACAAAACCTGAATATAAAATATGCCTCTGCTATTTACTTAATTTTGGGTTTTTCATAATTTTCCAAATCGTCTTTGTTATAAATTGACAATATTGTGGTCACTAATGTTATAAATAAGTTGTTAGGTGGATTAAATTATTTATCACAAAAAATTAATACAAATACTGGGACCAGTAAGAGTTATTACAGCTCTGTCCTAATTTTTCCTTCTCACTCTGTATCTCAGTAGTAGCCCCCAGATTTCTAAACAGGGAGGCCTGAAGATAGTGGTATGAATGGAAGGGGAGGGGAGAGCAAAGACAGACCCTGAAGCTGCCTTTTATTCTAAATATGGTTCTTCAATTTCCATTTAACCTTACAGGGAAAAGATGGTAGAAAAATATAATTATTTTTAGTCATGTCAGCATTCTCAAAACCTGATCATGCTTTTATTTTTAATGCAAACAAAACTTCAAAAGCACAAGCCATGGAGTATGAATGAATCATGGGAAATGCTGTGAAATCTGGACCCAAGAGAGGAAAAATGCTTAGAGCTTATGCTCACCTCCTCACTCCTCAAGCCTCAAGTGCTAATGTTGGAATCCTGAAGGCTAATTCCACAGAATAAGGATAGGTGTGCTGTGCAGGGTGAGTACAATGACACAAAAATGTCAAGTGAGCAGGAGGGGACTAAAGGATAAATCATGCTCAACAGCTACGTCTGTTGTAAGAAGTTGTCCCCATTGAAGATGGACCCCAGATGTTAGCTGGGCACCAGGCTCTCTTAAGAGGTACCAATTCAACACAGAGAGTTTTTGACCTCCTGAGTTTGTGGTGAGGCAAAAGGACCTATAGGATTAAGATTTGGAGGAAGGTGTTTCACACACACACACATACACACACACACACACACACACACACACATGCATGCACACCCACATACCCAAGTACCAAATGAATTCTGAGGATTTTTCCTAGTTACCTCTTTTGCATTTGTAACTACCTTACCACTAACACACATAACAGAATTAAAAACCTATACTTAGATTTATCATAGTACATTTTAAGTAAAGGAAGTACAAACATTCAAAAGCCTTCCAGAAATATGGAACAAAAACCAGATGGACATAAGAAATCCTGGATGCAAGCAGGTAAGGATGAACCTTTCTAAAGTGTAAAAGAAAAATGACTTGTGGCTCACAATTTTAAGTGAGGTTGAAATATATATATATATTCTTGGGAATAGAAGACTTCAAAAGTTTGCCACATACAGAAATATACACAAACTGCATTTGAAAATTACTCAGAGAAAGTACTCTAGCAAGGGAAGAAATCATTCCAGAAGAATAAATAATAAGGCAGAAGACATGAAGGATGTTCAAATACATGACAGTATCTTTGTGTTTTGAAAGAGAATGATGCACTGTCAAGCTTACAAGAAAGATACAAAAAATTAACATCTTTCTATGTTTTATCTTTTCTGATTTTACCCTTTTTTTCTGTTTCTTCCACGAGACTTCCTGGGAAGGAGATGATGATGCAGAAACTAATAAATATCTGATCATATCTGGCTGGAGAAACAGGAGTGAAGGAAAGAGAGACATAGCAGAAGGGATGAAAGCGGCGATGCTCAGAAAAGCTCCATGCCTCCTTCTCAGGTAGAGTTTTTGGGACTGGTGAAAACCCAGAGGAATGCGAGATTCAAGAGCGAAGAATACCTTCCTCAGTAGACTCCAGAGCATCAGCAAGAGGTCAGAGAAAAATATTTGCTGGGTTTAGGCCGATGAACTCATCTTGTAGACGCTCACATCAATGGATGGAAACTAGAGAATGATCTCCATGGCCGTGCATGTATTCACTAGCAGAGAGGGCCACTTTAAATGAAGGGAACAGGTGGAGAGAGAAGAGAGTTGATATGTATCTGTAATTGAAGGCCAAATAGGGAGACAGATCTTTCAAGGGATTCCTGCATAGAGAGATGACTTGAGGACATCATGTGTATGAATTGTCTTGCAATATGAAAGCCCCTGAAACTTAGTTACAACCCCAAGAGAAAAAAATATTTTGCCAACCCAGAGGAATAGGGCTTATCGAAGATATTAAGTTGCCTTTCAGGGAAAAGGTTTTGCACAGCTGAATTTTTGACCTGATAGTCATACTCACTGCATATGTTTATATTTTATTCTGAAGTTTTCCTACTGACAGGGTTTAAATAAAGGTTAAAAACATTATTGAATGTATCCTCTGATCACCTCTTTCATCTCTCCAAATTCTTCACTGTATAAGTAAGCAAAATACGTCTAAAATTCTGACAAAACTGACTCTTATTTTAGACATGTAGGACAAGATGTCAATGTAACCTTTTGAGTTATGTCCAGTGGGAACTAGAATGAATTGTGTGACATTCCAAATATGCAGTCAACAAACACTTTACATATTTGGTAATGAAGATACTGCTTACCGAACTGATATCTCCTTATCTTAAATTCTAATATTGAGTTTTTCAGGTAACTAGGCAAGATATTTATATAAAATAATACTTATAACAGAATCAGAAATATGAATTGATATACTTATATTACCATAAGTGAGGCATGGGTATGTTGGAGATGTGGTATAAAACATTTGTGAAAAATACTAAACCGTACTAAGTAACCTCTCACCAGCAAACTTTAAAACAATGGACAATTGTGAAATATTTACACAGATGCATTGTTTTGGTGAAGAGCTAAGTAATAAATATCTGAAGAGTCTGATTTTTTAAAAAAATGAAGATATACACACAGCCAGTATAACCAGTATGACTTTAAATTTTCACATCTTCTCTTTAGGTAGAGACATATCCAACCACTTCATTAAATGTCAGGCTATATTGCTATTTCACAGTCATTATATTAAGGGCTTTCATTATACTCTTTGGATTTTAAATTGAATGTCAAATAGAATTTTCGTAAAAGAGAAATACATGATCTAGTTTCTTATGAGAAAAGTTAATGGATAAATTTCATCACTTTTCATACACTTAATTGAATGTTAGGTTTAATAAGTTTTAACTGACCACACTTTAAATTTTAAAAATACTCATCTATATTTATTTTACTCCCTTAAGTTTCTTATTACTAAAGTCTATGTTTTCAAAACCAATCCAAAAAGTAGAGCAACTGGTCTGTCAAATTTTTATATACTTAAGTTAATATAGGACAGATTATTTATTTTGTTTTGTTTTGCTTTTGAGATGGAGTCACTCTCTGTTGCACAGGCTGGAGTGCAGTGGCACTATCTCAGCTCACTGCAACCTCCGCCTCCCAGGTTTAAGGGATTCTCCTGTATTACTCCCTTGAATACCTGGGCTACAGATGTCTGCTACCACAGCCAACTAATTTTTATATTTTTAGTAGAGACAGGGTTTCTTTCACCATGTTGGTCAGGCTGATTTCGAATTCCTGACCTCAGGGGATCCATCCGCCTCAGCGTCCCAAAGTGCTGGGATTACAGGTGTAAGCCACCACACCTGGCCCAGACAGATTATTTGAAAGTGGGTTTGTTTCATACATCCAGAACACGTGCTACTTTTGCATACAATGTAAGGAAAGAGCATCTTTTAAATACTCCTCTAAAGTGCTTAATCAAGTTGGAATCTTTGTGACTAGGACAAGAGTCATTCTGCTTCCATATATATGAAAATAAGGAAAAAAATCTGCCTTGTGGAAAGTTGTAGAAATTTAAGCTTCAAACATGTGGATGTAGATGGCATTTTGTTTAAAGGCATCTGGAAATATGGGGTGAATTTATGAGTGATGATAGAGGAGTTAAATTTATGAGGATTATTACTAAAAAAGGTTGTATTATTGGTACGAAGCTTTAGGTTAAAATAGTGTAATATAACGTTAATAACATTAAATTTTAAATTAGACCATCTGAATTTCAGATTTTATATACTCTTCCGACTAGTTATGTCGGCCAAAGGCAAGTTAATTAATCCTTTGACCATGAGACTATCCCGTAAAATTACATCTATTGCCCTCATAGTAGAAATGTCTCAAAAGCAGAAACTTCATCTTCTATACCTTTTGAATTTCTATATCAAATGAGGAGCTCTCAGGGCTTCTGAGTTGCACAAGAGAGAGAGGAAAGTTTGTATTACAGTTTCTGTGAATTGCACCCTTTTGATTTGTGTATCACAAAGCCCTGCAATGTGGCCCCAAATGAGTGCCTGGCACACATAGGGGATTCAATCAATCCTACTGCAATCCACTCTGAACTGCCACAAGTTTTTTTTATGTTTCCCCCCCACCACCAGGAATTAAGTATGAAATACATATTAAATTTCTAATTTACTACAAATCAATATACTATTATAATTTATATTGTTTTAACCCTCCCCAATATTGTTTTAATCCATTGCTGAAATAGTTAAGCAGAAACCACATACTTGTGCAATTAGTATTAACAATATCATCTTTTGTTTTTGTATTCTAAACAAATTTTCATTCAGAATTTGAGTCAAAATTTCTTCACCACCTGCCTAAAAATTGTGCTCACACCTCTTCTGGAGCATTTCATACCTTCAAACTCTATTATCCACTATGTTTATTTTAAAAATTTAGACTAGTAACACAAATGTTGACAGTTATGAAATTATAGTAAGCTAAAGGATAAGCGTAATTTTAATCCATGCTTGAAAGTTTCAGACTGCTGTGAAAATTAGCTTATGGATCCAGAGAGTCCCCTGACAACATGCATTCATGATGGTGTAAAATCTGTGAAAGTACCATTAATTCTTTAGCCACACTAATAAATAAGAAAACTAATAAGATTGCCTCTTAGAAATTCTGTTGACTACATTGGCTCTTCTTTTTATGTCACTTTATTGAGTAGAACCAACCCAAATGTAACCTCGCAGTGTAATTCTCTCATGAATAGCTCCTGCAGATTTAGATTGGAATGGTACCTGGCCATAAAAAAAGCAGTTTAATGCTCCAGTGAACACCATTCACTAATCCTCATGTATCATTTGTGAAATTCAGTCTGTTTGGCAAAAATAAATGCCTCTTTGCCCTTAAATACTCTGTAAAAATGCAGTCTGAAAACCATACCCAGGCAATGGTCACTTTTCTGGAAGAAAGTAAAGAAGGGCAATAGTCAAGATCATTATTTTCTTTCCAGCAGACAAATGCAAAATAAGTTTCTTCAGCACTCTAAGAGGATTTTTGAAAGGTGGAAGCTGTGGTTAGGTTTGCTGCTTATGGCCATAAGACTGGAAATGATTACATTTGTGTACATACAGTCATTCAACTCAACATATCATGAGTCCTCATTTGCACCAGGCAATGCATGGCTCAAGACACAAAACTCTGCTCTCCACGTTTTCACAGCTGTCTGCACGTCACTCCACATCACAGCAGGATGAGGGTCCATTTGTATAGAGAAACATCTTGCAACCTTTTTTGAACTCATGACTTCATGCTTACTTTCTCAGTCATCTTCCATATTCCTCTGCTAGGCTATCTGTGGACTCTCTGGATCCACAGGCTAATTTTTACAGATGTCTGAAACTTTCTATATGTATATATATATATATGCACATTTGAATTGACATTATGAAAAGTAGAAGTAAAGAGAATGCCTTTGCTAGTCTGTGTTTTCAATCACAACCCCATTATGGAAATTCTCCCACTGTGGATTTCATTGTTTAAGGAGATTTGTCTCCTCGAGCTTTCCTACTCTCCATTCACTGAGCATCACCTCTCAGGAGTCACTGAAATCAAGTTCTGAATTAGAAGGTGTGGACCTGACCCCAAACAAATTAAGTCAAAAGAGACCAACAGATAACTTTTGTTTTGAATTATTAATTTGATTTCTTTCTATGTGCACAAAGTCCCCAGGGATCACCTGTAACAAATATGCTAAATTTAATTTAGCAGAGAGAACATGGATATTGGGATCATTAATCACCCTATGTTCTGGACACCCCCCCCAAACACTTTGTAATCCAAACACAAGCAATTACAATAGAGTACTGATGGTTTGAAAATGCAAGACACTTCTTAGCCAGGAAGGAAGGATAATTCAGCTACTCCAAACACCATTATTTGGGAGTTGAGTTGATTTTTGTTTTCACTAACTCCAGTCTCTTTCATTAGTTCCTTTCATTGGCTCCTTTCTC
The DNA here is from genome assembly GCA_963573385.1 of Cacajao melanocephalus. NCBI lineage: Eukaryota > Metazoa > Chordata > Mammalia > Primates > Pitheciidae > Cacajao > Cacajao melanocephalus. The sequence continues at coordinate 3,791 of CAUYLG010022391.1, read as the reverse complement.
TGTAGAGAAAGGCCAAAGCCATAGAGTGGTGCTGGTTTAATAAATCCTCTTACACTTCATTAGTGCTCCAAAGTCAACTGGCATGCAGAATACAGGCTTCAATTCTCATGATCCCAAAACATCAACGTAATAAACTATATTAAAGAGAGTACAGCTAATTTCAAGTAACTGCAGTCTTGGTTTTGCTCTTCACACTTTAAAAATAAAGAACAAACATCAATCATCTAAGAATGCAACTAAATAATTAAATGGAACTTTGTGGCCACTTAACCCTATTCCTTTATTTTAACAAATAAGGAAAGAGGTGAATTAGTGACAGAGTATGTTTAGAACCTTCATTTTCTATCTGGCTAGCATTCCTTCCACTAGAACGGACATTCTCGAAATCACTTGAAAAAGACTGATTTTCTTTTGATAGCCAAAAGAGCTTTCTATATATGGTTGATTCCATAGTTTCTAAATTTATAGTTTCATAATGAGAATTTATATTTAGAAGAAAATAAAAAATGCTACAGCTCTCAATGGACTACAAATACAGAATTCAATTTACTTATTTTACTGAATTTTCTAAGACAAGAAAGTAAAACACGTCTTAAACTTTATAGAATGTATAAATAGTGGGCATGACTCAAGATAATAGCAAGATGTTCTATTGAAAGAATATCATAGCAAGATGTTCTATTGAAAAACTATAAAAACATTCTTCTTTAATTAGTAATTATTTAACAGGAAACACCTCATTCCTTGATCATTGATCATCTGATTCAAATATGTTTTTTTCCTGTTTCTACGTCAATGAGTCAATTGAATCATCTGAGTATGACTTTTCATCGTGACTGTTGAAATTAGTTTGTTTTGCTCATATTAATTTATTTACTGGGATTACTTGTTATAACAGGGTACTGGACAGAATTTCTTGTTCTTAATGACTTTTCAGTAGGACTACCTGGTGGGAAAGAGCTATCTTTGCCACTCTTAATGATTGAGCATTTATGTTTTTTTCCTGTGTGTAAAATCTCAAAGAGAGAGCAAACAAATATATTTAATGTAATAGCATTTCTCAGATCCTAGGAAAGCTATTTTTTCAAAAGAACTTAGAGCCAGAAGGATAATCCAATAACTGAGTATTTAATAAAGCACAAAATAAATGTTAGTCTAGAGCCAAGCTGTCTGAGTCTGAATTCTGGCTCCCTATTTAACTATCTGTGAGACTTTATTCCAACTATCAAATCTTCCTCTAACTCACTACCCAGCTGAATGACTTTAGTGTGACTTTTGTCTATTAAACCTTATGACAACTCAGCCTTCTCATTAAGATAATGGAAATAGTAATACAACTTAACTGATATATTATAAAAATTATTGATTCACAGAAAGCATATAGAATTATGCCTGGCAAATAGTACACATTTCATAGGTTGGCTATAAATATGGCAGTCCTAAACATAGAAATCATATCTTATGAAGAACGACTAAAGCAATTTTACATACAAGATAAGATAGTTCTGAGCAGTTATTCTAAAGGGCAAAGCCAAAACATCAACAAATGGAAGTTGCAGGACCACAGACTTCAATGAGATCAATGGAAATGTTGTTTAATAATTAGAATTGTTATTAACTATGAGCTCTGTACACATTGAAGATGTTTAAGAAGAGAATGCATGATAAACTTTCAAAGGTATTAGAAGGCATTTCTTGCTACTAAATGAGTATAATGAATGTCTTTCTGTTTCTATGAGGTTATATATTTTTTTAAATGGAGAAAATCTTACTAGAATATATGAATTTCCTGGATTTTGCATTTCTCTAGACCCAGGTACTATCAGACCTAACTTCTGCTCAGCCTAACAGATTTTTACCTTCTCTTGCCAGATGGACAAATTTTTCTTAAAATTTTACATCTAAAACTGACGATACTATTACTTAACTAATATTGAAAAAAGGACAGTTACAGCAGTTCTTAACATGTAGTCTAGAAAAACAGATATAGAAGCCATCTGAAATACTTCTAATATTTCAGACAGCCTAACAGAACATTTACTGTGTCTCACAATGACAGTGAATAGATTAACTGAACTGTTCAATTCCTTTGTTTTTAATGGAATCGTGTTCATTGAACTATATTATTTCAGGTTCTTTATCATATGAAGCTCTAGTTTCATTATTAAAATCAAGGAAAATTAATCATTAATGTATACAAGCAGTTTAGTATTTAGAAACTCTCAAAACATGCAATTATTTGGTTGAAAAATAATTACAGTGGAAAAAGGATCAAGTAGATTGGTAATCATCCTGTATTTCTATTATAACAGTCAATTACATGTTATCTGTTTTAGGTGCAAAGGTATCTTGTAGTTAGAAGAACTGAGGTACAATCAGGCCATGCTGATTAATTGTTCTAAGACTTTGAGTAAATTATATAACATCATTGCATAGTAGTTACTGCCTCCCTAAAATGAGGAGAATGTCTACATTTGCTTATTTATTTATTCATTCATTCATATCCTGGCTACTTCCATGAAAGACTTGATAAAGACTACCAAGTGAAAGGCAGAATATATTACAAATGGTATATAGTCTAAAATTGATTTTATCTTAGGAAATATTTGTTCTGCTGTAAGATATTCTGGTTCCAGAAAAATGTTTTGAACAAAATTGCAGATTTTTAAATATATAGATATACTTTCTGTGATTATTTGGACATATGCATTATTAGTAGACTTCCTCCACTCACTGGAACTTCTTAATGCACTAAGACATTGGTTAGATCCTGGCAGAGATACAACAACAACAAAAAGAAAACCTCAGGCCAATCTCCTTGATGAACATCAATGCAAATATCCTCCATAAAATACTGTCAAACTGAATCCAGCAGCACATCAAAAAACTTATCCAACACAATCAAGTTGGCTTCATATCCAGTATGCAAAGTTATTTCAATATATGTAATTAATAAATGTGAGTCATCACATAAACATAACTAAATATAAAAACTGCATGATTAACTCAATAGATGCAAAAAAGGCCTTTGATAAAATTCAACCTCCCTTCACGTTAAAAACTCTCAATAAACTATTGAAGGAACGTACCTCACAATATTAAGAGCCATCTATGACAAACTCACATCCAATATCTTACTGAATGGGGAAAAGCTGGAAGTATTTCCCTTGAAAACTGGCACAAGACAAGGATGCCCTCACTCACCACTTCTATTTAACATAGCATTAAAATTTCTCACCAGAGCAATCAGGCAAGAGAAAGAAAGAAAGCATATTCAAATAGGAAGAGAAGAAGTCAAATTATCTTTGTTTGCAGATCACATGATCCTATACCTAGAAAATCCCATCCTCTCAGCCCAAAAGCTTCATAAGCTGATAAGCAACTTCAGCAAAGTCTCAGGATACAAAAATCAATGTAAAAAAATTTCTAGCATTACCAACCACAGGTAAGCAGAGAGACAAATCATAAATGAATTCCTATTCACAAACTGCCACAAAAATAATAAAATACCCAGGAATACAACTTACTAGGGAAGTAAAGGACCTCTTCAAGTAGAACTATAAACCACTGCTCAAAGAAATCAGAGAAGACACAAACAAATGGAAAAACATTTCATGCTCATGAATAGGAAGAATCAATATGAAAATGTTCATACTGCCCAAAGTAATTTATAGATTCAATGCTATCCCCATCAAGCTACCATTGATCATCTTCACAGAACTGGAAAAAACTACTTTAAACTTCATATGGAACCAAAAGAGAGCCCACATAGCCAAGACAATTCTAAGCAA
>CAUYLG010022387.1:0-58704 GCA_963573385.1 Cacajao melanocephalus | reverse complement strand
TATACTCCGTACTGAGAAGCGCCGTGCCGAGGCACCGGCAAAACAGCTGCACCAGCCAAAAGAGTCGTGCTGGCGACCCATGTGGCTCCTCCTCTGGGTGTCTCCCAGTTTGTGGGCAACAGAAATTCATCTGAAATTGTGGTGTCCACTCCCTCTCTGTGCTTTCACTGGGAGCTACAATCCCGAGCTGCTGCTAATCGGCCATCTTGGATCTCTCTCCCTGTTGTTGTTACAAAAGAAAGAGAATGACACACAGTGAAGACGGATGCCCTCCCCTTTTCTTAAAATCTGAACTTATGTTTAGTTCTTTAGCTTCAAAGGCCCTCTTCCCTTTTTAGTCCAAGGCTGATGATTTGACTTCATTTTAATTTTCATGTTAGAAATTTGGACTTTTGTACTTAACTCAGGATTTTTGTGCAATTTGGACCATTTTGGTTTCAATACATCCATGATCAGGGATATTTCATCTTCTGTAATTGAAGCCCCTTTGAGACAGCAATTCAGGGACTTTTGACTTAACATTTGAAGGATTAAAGCTAGTCTGTATTTTTCTTTGTTCTTTTAAATGGAGCGCATCATACATTTTGATAGATAATGAAAAAGTTATTTCACCATCACATTTGAAATCCTGCTGTCTGTGACTATATTTGTCTTTGAGATTGCCTTTGGACACCTGATTAAAAAATTTATAATCTTTATAACATAATGAAGAAGTTCTTCCTGGTCTTTTTCTTAAATTGTTTTGCATATCCCAGGAACAGTATCAATGTGACAGCTTGAGAACTACTTGAAATAAGACTATTGGTTTTTTCCTTACTTCTGTGGTTCCCAGAGCTTTCTGAATTTTGGGGCATTTAGAGCCAGAGGCATTGTCCCATAATTGAGTATCTGAGAGTGATATGAAGCTATATCGTGGTGGAATGTGTGGCTGAAAAACTCCCATACTCTATTTAGGAAGCATGGTAGTTCTGTATTTTACTTTTTCTGCAACCTGCTGTGGATTAGTAATCAGGAGGGCTTTGAGAGTAAAATAAATGCCGTACTGACTTCTTAGGATTCCAGGGGAGATAAGATTAGAAAAGGAAAGACTGTCAGATCCTATTAGAAAACTAAACTAGTTTAGAAGATAATATCCGATTCCATTACCTAAATAACTTTACATACAGAACAGCCTACCATAAATGTTATATATAGAAAAAACTGAAGTAGTTAATTCTTTTTTATTAATAACACCATTAGTAAATCTAACTGTAATATAGATTTTATACTACTTCATTCTTTTCAAAAATGAAGTGCCTTCATGGATATTACCTTAATGAAAGTATTGGTCTAGAGGAGCAGTAATGTGGATAATAGTGCTTTCCTCCCTTATCAGATGGCTCTGAGAGACTCAAAAATACCAAGTTCATATATTAAATAATCAGTAACAGAAAGCAGATTCAATCATTCGTGTAAACTTACATTCAGTATTGTTGAATGCCTCTTTTGGCAGTGTAAACTTTGCTACAGAGAAAAGGGCCATTGGGTTATCCAAAGTATTAGCTCCTTGCTGTTGATATCTTATTGAGCATTTACCATGAACTAGGCTCTGAATCTCTTAAACTGTTGCTCTGTCCAGGTGGAATAAATGAATGAGCTACTGTTTTTCTTCCTACATTTTGATGCTTGTCTACTTTTGAGTCATCTCAAATTCCTTTTTAGGTCATCTTTTCCTTAACACAGTCTGGACTGTGATCACTGCATTTATTACAATTAGGTTTCTTTCTGTAGAATATAGAAACCCAAAATAACAGTGACTTGTACAGAATAGAAGTATTTTTTTTTTCATTTTTTCATTCCCACCACCTAGTTCAGGGCTTGACACATATTACTTGAAATAATAAATGCATTACCTTGCCTGATTAAGCGTCCACTGAGATGATAGATTTTAGCCTATGAAACAAGCAACATCTGGGTTTGGGGAACTGGTATGGTGATAACAAAGCAGGATTTCTTAAAGCATAGTCTGTGGACCACCTGTGGTAGAATAACTTGCTTGTAAAATTTGCCATGCCTCATGCCGAGGGCTATAATTTGAAAGGTGTAGGATAGGGTCTAGAAATTTTCATGTCTTATAAATTCCTCTGGGTTATCTGAGAACCACTGGGAGGGAGGGAGGGAAGGAAGGAAGAGAGGGGAGAAGGGGAGGGGAGGGAACTGATTTGCAGTCTCACAACCTTTTAATAAATTCTCCTAGCACTGTGGGAGGCCAAGGTGGGCAGATCACCTGAGGTCAGGAGTTCAAGACCAGCCTGCCCATCATGGTGAAACCCCATCTTTTTTTTCAAAAAAAAAAAAAAAAAGTAAATTCTCATAAAGTAGTGGCAGGGGCTCTATTTCCAGTCCTGGCTCCTGAACTCATGGTGTAGGACTTATGATTTCTAGGATAGTTCCCCAGAATTAAGGCCAAGATTAGGAAACAGCTTAAAAGTTTATTTTTCACTCACATAAAATAAGTTTTTAGGCAGGTAGTGAAGTGTGGGAATGGAGGAAGATACATGAAGTCATCAGCAATGCATCTTCTTTACTCTGATGCCCTTGTTCTTATGATCCAAGGTGGCTGCTAGAATTTCATTCAATGAATCTATCAATTCTTTTTTTTTTTGAGAGGAAGTCTCACTTTGTTGCCCAGGATGGAGTGCAGTGGGACAATCTCGGCTCACTGCAACCTCAGCCTACCAGGTTCAAGCGATTCTCCTGCCTTGGCCACCTGAGTAGCTGGGATTACACATGCGCACCACTACGCTCAGCTAATTTTTGTATTTTTAGTAGAGACAGGTTTCACCATGTTGGTCAGGCTGGTCTCGAACTCCTGACCTTGTGATCTGCCTGCCACTAGATGGCAGGAAGGAGGAAGGGAAGAAGTAGAAGACAAATCCCCTTTATTTTAAGGAAAGTTTCTAGAGATGACATAGAAAGCTACATACTTCTCTTTGGCCAGAACTTAGCCTTATGACCAGATTTTCCCACAAGGATATCTGGAATATGATTTTTTTTCTTACCTGGCCCAGTAAATAAAAAACCCCTCAGGATTCTCTTAACTAAACAAGAGGCCACTACTGGTCTTCCCCATGATCATTCATTCTAAAGCTGCCCAAATATACATCGTGGATTCCCTTTACCTGTTGGCAAGTGATTTTGCCAGTTCTCAAAAGCAGCTATCATCACCATCCTATCTGTTTATACCTACCCCTGTGTCTACTCCTCATAATCAGTGGGAAAAGTGCAAAAATTATAGACAGATATGATTTCATATAACCTTTTAGTTAATTCCAATTAGATTTCTATTTTTAAAATTGTGGATTGTCATGTCCTGTAATTAGTTTTTACAGTAGTTGTTTTTAAAATGTTCCATATTCTACTTTATTCTCTATTCTCCCCTCTTACTTTATTTTACCTTGTTTTAAATAGGGTTAGGTGCAGGCTGGGTGTGGTGGCTCACGTCTGTAATCCCAGAGCTATAGGAAGCTGAGGTGGGCGGATGGGGGTCAGGAGTTTGAGACCAGCCTGGTTAACATGGCAAAACCTCATCTCTACTAAAAATACAAAAATTAGCCAGGCATGGTGGTGGGTGCCTGTAATTCCAGCTACTTGGGAGTCAGAGGCAGAAGAATCACTAAAAGAGTGAAACTCCATCTCTAAATAAATAAATAAATAAATAGGAGAAGGTGCAGTGGTTCACGCCTGCAATCCCAGCACTTTGGGTGCTGGAGGATTGCTTGATGCTAGGAGTTGGAGATTGCTCCTTAGAAAAAAATTAAAATATTAGCTGGGCATGGTGGTATGCACTTGTAGTCTCAGCTACTGAGGAGGCTGAGGTGGGAGGATCACCTGTGCCCAGGAGTTTGAGGCTGCAGTGAACTATGATTTTACCACTGTACTCTGGCCTGGGTGCCAGAGCGAGACCCAATCTCTTAAAAAAAAAAAATCAACCTGAGCTTTGAGGCACATGATGTGTCTTCATGTGCATCAATCTCAGTCTCTCTTTTTTCAGTAGGAGATACGGCTTACAGGTGGTGGTGAGGGGAGGACACGCCATTTCTCTTGACTGCTTTTCAGAGCAGTGACTGAACAAGGCGTGCTCTGAAAATACCTGTTGAAAGAACAAATGGATCATTTTCCTTCTTCCTCTTACTTCCCTCCCCTATTTAGGATATAAGATTGTTTCTATATTTAAAATATTTTATCTTGACTTTGTTGCATTTCTTTTCCCATTTCTCACAGTTAACTTTTTATATTTTAAGGAAAGGTGATTATTCTTCCGTCTTAATCAACTTCTGACTGTTTACTAGTTCTTTGGTCACTTCACAGTGTTGAGTCTCCCTCTATGACTTTCCAGATTTTTCTTTGAGATCCCCCTCCCCTTGGCCTCTTGTTCAATCTCCTTGACGTTTCTGTAGCATACTGTGTTATTGACTGCATGTTCTTGGAAATACCTTCTTATCCTTCTACCTTTACAGATTTTCCTTCTATATTTTCTCTGTTGACCTCCTTCAGCTCTGTTAACGGTGAGGAAAACACAGTGTCTTTGCCTTCATCTTGATTCTTCTCTCTCTTTGCCCTCCCCAGCTTTGTGCAATATCCCAGTGGCTTGCCTGCTCTTTTACCTTCAGCTATTATCTCTGTATGGATTCCCAAATTATATAAATTGTGTTCACTACTCATTACTGCATCACTCATTTTGTAGAGGAATTTAAGTTGTGTTATCTTAAACATTATGTTTATAATTACTGATGTTAGTATTAATGTCCTACCATCACATTATTAGGGCATTGCTTCTGAAACTATTCATTGGAGTAACCCTAATGGGTAAGGAGAGCAGCTTCTGGTGGGCTGTTTTGCTTGTCTGGAAAGCCCCTTCCTTTATTCTTTGCACCTTTTTTCTCTTTGTAAGATCAGGCTCAAAAATCTACGTTTCACAAAAATCTGGATGACACCAGACTTCATTGATTTTCTGGAGTTTGAACTCCTGCCCTACTCATTTATCTGTTTATCTGGCACTCCTCCTGTGCTTCTGTTATATTGTATTTTGAATAAATCATCTTTATTGTAAGTGTCTCATCTCACAGATAGCTTGTAATCTTGTCCCTCTTTGCACTCCCAGTGCCTGGTATATAATTGACACTTAATAATATCTGCTGTGGATAATGGCATATCTTTTTATTTAATTATGTTCCATTTCTAATAGTGAAATTGCTTAAAAAACAATTTTTCTTAAACATTTTATTTTTCGCAAATGAAATGGAGGGTGCTTGGACTGAACTGAATGACAGATTTTCAATGTCTGATCGCACTTGGCTTTGCACTATTTTAAGTACATTATAAAAGATATGGAGTGATTGTCTCAAAAGTAACTTTTCTTCATCTTTGTCTTTGGAGTATCATGTAAAAGCCTGGAATAAGAAAACCATGAGAAGACCTAGTAGGATCTGTGAGAGCACACAGGGTTTTGCTTTGGAAAGTTAAAGATAGGGTAAGGGTGGAAGGAAAGAGAGCAAAAGATTATGAATGAATGTGAAAATACATACCCACTAGACCCATACCATTTGGTAAATAAGGTCAGGATGATATAAAACCAGCCAGCTAGAAGGATAGTTGTGTCAGAGTAGTGGATATATTGGAAGGATGAGACTTCATATCAAGAACATTTGTGCTTCTCACCCACGACAAAAAATTACACAGTTGTTTCTGTGATATGTTGTTCAACAATATGGTAATGTGACAGATGTACTCAGTGAAGTAGGACTTGTTTATATATGATGCCTTTTAAAATTAAGTTATGGGAAATTCACTGTGATTGGACTTCAGCTCTGTGTATACTGAAAATCTAGATTAGTAGGGTATGATTTTAGACTCAGATAAGGGGAACAGACTCAGTTCACTTATTTATTTTCCTTTTTTTTTCTAGGGACTTTGAAGTACTGCCTTGTAATTCTTAATCAGCCTTTGGACAACTATTTTCGTCATCTTTGGAACAAAGGTAATCTTAATTAACATTTCTATTTCTTTGCTTTCTTACTTTATTTGGGACTGACTGAATGTCCTGAAACCTGAATAAAAAGTGGAATTCATAATAAGGTGATTCAATTATTAATTATTAGAATAAATTATTACTGCTTCCCTGTTAAACTGTTTAAATGTGATTTCCAAAGTGTGAACCCCCAAGGACAGAATACTCTACCATATTTCAGAACTACAGTGTGGATATTAAGCCTGAATCCTCAACAAGTATTTGTTCAAGTGTAAATTATTTTTGGCACCAGTGACAGCAGAAAAGCATCCGCATGCCTCATTTGTTGCAGCATCCAATGATAAGATATCTACAGGGTGATCAGATTTGCAAAATCAAAAAAGAAAATGATGCTACTGTGTAAGACTCTCTTGGGGTGCTGAAAAATATGGTGAAAAATGGGATAGTGTCACAGAATTACTGCTATTTGAAGGTTCTGTGTGAAAAACAGGCTTTATTAACTATTTACATTATTATTTAACTTTTTATAGGATTACCTGTAGGTTGGAAAATAATGTTCAATATCATTTGCTGTTTTGAATCTCTGCTCTTCTTCGATGAAATCTTGAGTTTTTTTTTTTCCCCACCTAGGAACATTTTTGTTACGCTGTCAGTAGAAGTTTTAGGCCAAAGTAAATAGGCAGAAGAACTTGATTCTTGATGCATTGATGCATCTTTTTGTTATTCCTATTTCTCTCTTATCGTTGCAGGATTCTTTAGTATTCTCAATATTATGTTTATGTTTCTTAAAGTGCAAACCTTATATGTGAATAAGCTCCCATCTGCAGTTGAGATAGTTGTGATACTAGAGGGAATAAATCATCACAAGTGATTTTGTGTAAAGAACTTTTTTTGTCCAATCTGATTATAGTGAAAACTCTTGGTATTCTAAATTGAGCTGTGTTTAAGTTAGTCAACTTAAAATTTCACATTATAATTGTACTAACAGTTCTCTCAAAGCATACAAATTATTTAACCACTAACTTTTTTTTCTTAGCACTCCACTATTAATTAGGTATTTATTTGAACGGCTATAATGTCTTTTGTCACTGTGTCTCTGGTGCCCAGTGCAGTGTCTGTCACCTAATTGCTATTAATGACAATAAATGAAAGAATGAGTTTAGTATGGCTTATATTGCTAGAAAATACTAAACAAACTGTTTAGGTACATCCTTTCTATTTGAATTTACTGTATCAGATTTTATATTGTTTGGAGAGAGTGTGAGTGCCCATTTTATTGCAAACATTAAAAATAGACAAAATAACCATTGATCCGAACCATTGGAGACCTTGAATATTCAAAGCTACATCTATAGAAGTCTCTTAAGTCTTGGGGAGCTGAGGGTCTTCATTTTGCACATAGTGTGAATGATGTAGATTTTTGAGCTGACCAAAGTTCCTCATTTTATTAGTTTTTCCATAAGGGTCAATCTGTACATGAAAAAAAACTAGAGGTATCTGAAGTATCATGCATACTGAAATAGCTAGTTAATTCCCATTTCAAAAAGAACTTGTCTTTCAGGTTATCGCGATGTTAAGTTCTTTCACATATATACTGGGATAATTCTTGGTGTTCTGGAGCCTTTAACCATTGTAAGAAGCAGGCCTATTTATAAATACTAAAGAGTAAGTTTTTTTGTGATTCTTTTAACAGAAGCTGTGCTTTTTGAGCTTGAGTTGTTAATTTTAACATAGGAAAGGCTTAGGAAAATGTTTGGGGCAGCATTGAGAGTTTGGGAGAAGAGAACAGTATTATGGGTTGGGTTTTAACAAGTATGAAGTGGCTTGAGGATGCTGTCCCCATTACCTTTAACCCATGTACTCAACATTTTCTGTAACTTCTGTTCTATGATACAAAGATTTGTGAAGAGCTGAAATCAAGGGATGAAGACTGGGCTGTTAAAATGGTTGAAAGCTTCAAAATGCAAAGAAATCTGAAGAGTATTGTATAGTATGTAAGACTCCTGCATAAAACTGGCAATTTGACTATGCTGAGTACTTCTGTTAAGTAGGTATCTCCTGAGATTCATTTCAGGAGAAAGACTGTGTTGAAAGTTTATCTTAAAGTTTCTTCTTGCAATGGTTAGGTGATACTTTTACCAGCAGCAAATCTGTATGGGTCTGCAGCAACTTGATCCTTGCATGCTCAGGGAAAGAATTCAGCTGAGCAGCAGAAGTAGGTTTAAGGTAGAGGGAGAGACTGAGGCAAGTTTTAGAGCTGGGGTAAGAGTTTATTAAAAAGTTTTAGAGCAGGAGTGAAAGGAAGCAAAGTGCACCTGGAAGAGGGCTAAGCGGGCGGCTGGAGAGATCCAGGTGTCCTGTTTGGACCTTGACTTGGGGTTTTATGCATTGCCATACTTCGGGGGTTTGTGTTTCTTCTCCCCTGATTCTTCCTTTGGGACGGATTCTCTGCACGCACAGTACCCAGTGGCCTGCCAGCACTTGGGAGGGGCCACGTGCTCAGTGTGTTTACGAAAGTTGTGTGCATGCTCATGTGGGCCATTTTTCCCTCAGCAGTCAAATATTCCTAGAGGAAGGTTATATACCAGTTAAACTCCACCATTTTGCCTCTTAGTGTGCATGCTGAGCCCTCTCGCCCAACTCCAGAGACCTTATAAGGAAGCTGCTGATCACCAGCTCCAGGTGTTTTCTATCTATTGGGAGATTGCCTTTCCCTGGTGCCAGCTGCCACCAATTATTTTAGAGAAACAATTTAACAACTGCTTGAACATCACCTATGGTCGCCTGACATTCCTAGGGAGGGGCCCTCTCCTGCCGTGCTCATGTCTGCCTGACTATCTACTCTAACAATAGAAGTTACGAAATGTAGCTTAAATGCCTAAGGAGGGAGTTTAAGGGAGATTAAAATTATGGAGGTTTTAATATATTTTCTTTTTTATACCTCATGAAGTTTGGTGATTTTCTTGGTTAGAAGTCTTGGAGTATATTGTTACCTGTTCCAGCATTTTGTGCATTCGGTTTGATGATAAAAGAAGCACGTAGGTAGGTACGTAGGTAGGTAAATAGAAAGATGGGTAGATAGAAGTAGAGTTAGTATCTAACTTTTCTGTAATATCAGAGGTTATTGCTATTTGTGAATTGCTGTTGGTCTTAGATTTACTAACATGTTTTTAAAATTTTTTTGTCAGGCCTTCTCATTCCAGGAAGTGTCTTTCTCTTCCTGAAATATGTGAACATGTGATAAGTCCAAAGTAGGGATATGTATGTTAGAAGGGCTCTGCATATTTGTTGTAGGTTAGTTATTCTCTGTTGGGGTTATGATGCCACCAGTGTTCTCAAAGTTATTAGTAGAGATCTCTGTGCTACAAAATATTATGAAAAACAGACCTACCAGACATACTGGAATAAGGTTATATTGAGTGACTGTGTATGTGGTTTCTAGGATTTCAGCTTAACACATGTCCTCATTGTTAGCATGCATTCACAGCCTTTCCTCGTTTCTTCCACATGATCCACAGAACATATTAATTGGATTATGGTTAGATGATCAGATTCTTTTACTGTCATCCTTAAGATCACACCAGGGTATGCTCAGCATACTTATTTTTGTTGAAACTGAAGTCAAAATATTTGACATATCAGGCAGGTCTTACAAATTAAAAAAAGGCACAAGTAGCATTCATGAATTAAAGTATAAGCAAGGTCTTTGGTTTTATAACACTAGTTATGTTCTATTTGTTATTGACTGACACTAGTTGAGGCCCTTCTGTGTAAGGCACTGGGCTAGTTGCTAGGGACATGATAGTGGCTAGAATTGAGAGTTGGAGTCTATAGGTACAGCCTGTTCCTGTGAAGGCATGTCCAAGCCACAAGTGCTTACAATGAACTAGCCATGCCCCTGCATCTTAAGAATTGATATTATTGAATAGTTGGTTAATTGACTCTACCTTGTTCATTTCCATATGCTTTTCTTTAAAACAAAAACAGTCTACCTAAATAGTTTTTAATAAAGACTAAATAGATTTACTGTAGTAATTATGCTAATCTTGTGCTAGTGATTAGTATTGCCATTAGATTTGCTTTAAATGAGGTAGAAATCTGCTGTAAATCACCTTGCTTCAATAGTAGTTTTGTTGCAGCAAACTCTTTCCTTTCTAAATTATGCACCCCAGTCCTTTGTGTAAACCTCTTTTCACCTGATTATTTTAAGTTAAACACAACCAACTTTATATTACATAAAGTTTTATATCCTGTAAACTTTATATTAAAGTTTTCCTTTTTCCTTTTTCATTCTCATTTCTCTATGTAGTGGGACCTATTTATCTCACTTTTGGTGTGTAATGTGTTTATTCTCATCAAAAAAGAGAAATCAGATGCCTGTCACTTTGACATGTAGATTGATTGAATAGTAGTTATGCTGTAATATGCTTGGTATCAGTTGCTATTTTAATCCTATTATATCTATTGTATGCATTACTCCTGTTAGAGGAATTTTAAGGGAAACATGTTTTTTGATGATAACTTTGAAATTTTGAAAGCACCTTAGGGTGATTTCTTTAAGCTGACCCTGGAAGGGCCAGTCCCCCAAGAATGTATATCCAATATAATTTTTTCCTTTGGTCTCATCTCCATGGCTACCTCTTCCTGTGTATTTAATGACTAATCTAATGGGACTGCCATTTACTTTTTTTCTCCCTAAAATAGACTTTCACTTATTTATATTGCAGACTTAACCCATCCTTTAAGGTCCAACTCAAATGCCACCTCTTCTGAAAGATTCCTTAGCTTCCCTACATAGAGATAGATTTTCTCAAATGTCACCTTATCTTTCCTTGAGAATGAACTTCTTGAAAATGTATAGAAAGTGCTTAGCTGATGGTGTTTTCTTAGTTCTTGTGAGACTGGCCTGGTAGCTATTGCGGGTCATCCTGACAATTGAGAAAGGTCAGTGCCTGTCTGTGATGCACTCAGTGACAGGTCCTGGAAATCCTCTTGCGCTAATGTGGACCAGGTAGCAGGCTGTAGGCACATGCTTACGCTTCCTCGTGCACTCTCTTTTCCCCCAGATTGCTCTTTGGTCTTCAGTCTCAGTTGGGTCCCTTTAATAATTCTGCTAAACTTGAGCTTTGTCACTCACATTTTTTCCTCTGCTGTATGACTCCTCTGTACTTATTTGATATTTCCTGGTACACCCAATCAGAATTGACATTTTCAGTACTCTCTCCTTTTGTTATAGTGCATGTGCAAAAATGTGTTTCTTTTTCTTTTTTTTTTGCCTTTGGTTTTATGCCTTTGACAATTAAGATGCCAATAAACGTATCATTGGAATATATCTTTTTTATTAAGATATTATGGTAGGGTGCATCTTTTAATTATAGAAGGGTATATCACTTAGTAGTAACCTCATCTCCTTACATCATTGTCCAAAGAGATTAGTCAGATATTGGGTCCATTTTGTTAACTTATTTATGAGAACTGTATGTTAACATTTATTTATTTATTTATTTATGAGACAGGGTCTCACTCTAACCTAGGCTGGAGTACAGTGGCAAGATCACAGCTCACTGCAATCTTGACCTCCTGAGCTCAAGCAATCCTCCCACCTCAGCCTCTTGAGTAGCTAGGACTATAGGCATGCACCACATACCCAGCTAAGTTTTTATTTTTTGTAGAGGTGGAGTCTCCCTATGTTGTCCAGACTGGTCTTGAACTCCTGGCCTCAAGTAATCCTCCTGCCTTGGCTTCCCAGAGTGCTGAGATGATAGGAATGAGCCACTGTGCCCATCCATTAACCTTAATTTTGTAAATGTAAACTTTTTAGCTTTCCCTTAGATTTTTATCTTTAATTATAGAACCATGTGTGCATTTTTAAAAGTTAAAGTCTCACAATTAGATATAAAAAATGTCAGTTCCCATTCACTATCATTGCCTTCATTATCTTCGTTTAAGCTTTTAGTTTTTCTTTTCCATTATTTCTCATGAAATAATTTTTAAATGTAATTCTAACAGAGTAATAAGTGAAATACTACTAAGGAGAAAAATGCCCCTGAATTGGTGATTGCGAGACCACGTGACACTATGTGCTTCATGGCAGTTAGTATAGACATTTCAACTGCCTGTTTCACTTCATTCTTTATACCATTTAGGTGTGTGTCCAATTGGTATGTATAAGTTTTTCCAGAAAATGGCTGCCAAGTTTGTATGGGTATTTATATTTATGTTTTCTTTTTTAACATTCATTTTATGTATGTTTTTTCAGTGTTTACGCCATGTTTAATTCATTTGCATATGCATATACACACAGATACACAAACACAGACACACACTGTTTTCTCTTTTGTCTGATATTAGGCTTCAGTGAAGTGGGCCTGATGTGTGGATAATTTGAGGAGTTTAAGCACATTGTTAATAGTTATCCTTGCTAGAGAGGCTGAGTGATATCTTTTGCTTGCTTGTACCCTTAGTGAAAGACATTAAAATAAAAAAAGAAACCCAAAGAATTCTATCTCTATACTAACCAGGTGGTGGACTATTACATAAAACTGGAATATCCAAGCAGAACTTCAAAACAGACAATTTACTAGAGGTGAAGTAAACATTTTGCATTTCTTTTCTTAAAGTTGTTGTGCTAGAAGGTGTGGTATCATTTTCCCAATCAAAATGCTTTGGTCTTAAATGCCCTTTCCTGAAACACAGACATCTTCATTTTTAACAAATATTTACTTTCCTGTAATATATTTGTTACAGAGAAATTAAGGTCTTTCCTCCTTGATGGTGTTTTTTTTTTTCTTTTCCTGTTTCACTTGTAATATATATTTACTCAGTAGGTTTAAAGACATCTGAAAATGTGGGCTTGGGGAAGCAGTCAGAGAAACTTGGTGGGATTCACCTTCATTTTCTCCCACATTGCATAGTGTATAGTAATATATGGAAACATATATTTTTGCCCTGAACCTACTTTACGCTCTACATAATGTTATATGTTCAGATAGAAATTAGTGTTCTTCCTATGTGTATTTAAATTGTCATTCCATGTTGCTTCTCTTTTGTAATAATTTGTTCCAAGATTGACTCCTTCTAGAATCTTATTTTTAAGATTATGCCATTTAATTGAATATAGGTGAATTAAAGAACATTTACACTGAGTATTTGTGTGCAATTATAGACTAAAAAATAACTTGAACTTTTTTGGTAATAGTAGTTCTTGGGGGCAGCTGAGCCTTTTGAGCTTTCAGTTTTACAGTAATAGCTGCTTTGAAGTCTATGGAAAAGAAACGTCCATTGGCGCAGAAAAGATCGTGACGGGTTCTAACACGCTCTCCTCCAGTTCACTGGGAGACAGACATTTGAAAGTCTGGTCTACCTTCTTTCTATATTTAGAGTTTACAGGTGATGTTTGGAACAAACTGAATGGGGTGACATGGGAGAAACCATAGGTTGAAACACTTGTTTATGCTAGTAGAAGAGGAACTGGGTGGCGAGGGAGCGAGAAGAAATATTCTATTTTTGAACATGCTCAAAAGAACTGAACAGCGTGTACTCTGGCATATCTAGTGGCAGAATCTCTATGGAAGTAATAGTGATACCTTCAAGTAAGGCTTCTTTGTTATCTAAGTAGTTGTCATGAATGTAGCTTTTAGGGATTTTCTTGTTATAAGTACATGAATGGGGAGACTGCCATGTACTTTTTTTTTTTTTTTTTAGACAGAGTCTCGCTCTGTCACCCAGGCTGGAGTGCAATGGTGCGATCTCAGCTCACTGTGACCTCTGCCTCCCAGGTAGCTGGGACTAGAGGCACCTACCACCACATATGGCTAACTTTTGTATTTTTAGTAGAGACTGGGTTTCACCATATTGGCCAGGCTGGTCTCAAACTCCTGACCTTGTGATCCGCTGGCCTTGGCCTCCCAAAGTGCTGGGATTACAGGCGTGAGGCACTGTGCCTGGCCCATGTACATTTTTATTATTTAAATGCATCCAGGTAAAGATGCAGGAGGTCACTTCACCTGGAAAATGCTGGGCTTTTGGATATCTGAATTTCAGTTAGGATGATCTGGGAGCCGTCTGTTCTAGCATTGAGTAGCTTTAGTCATTAGAATTGAGAATTCTGAAATAGTTCAGCTATTATACTTAAAAGTACCAAATTGACATTATTGTGTCCATTTCTGTGTTTAGTGTTTCATAGAACTTATGCTTTGAGCACATTTAAGTGAACATTGAGCCAAAGATCTGATGAGCAATTTGCATACTTGGTTCAGGTCCATTGAACAAAACAGCTTTGTACAAGCTGTAGTTTCTGTAAATAAGGCTGGCAGAAAAGATGTATCTCAGTCACACAAAAATATTTGAGGCACTGCAAAAAGATTACTTAAATGTATAAGACATTTTAATACATTGGTGGTACAGAAGAAAGTGCATATTTTTTATATGAGACCAAAGGTAAAATTATTCCCATCCTCCAAATGATGGCCCATTTCTATTGAAATTGATATTTAATCATTCTAGGTATTGTCATATAAATATTATGAGATTTTTAAGAAGCACTGTGCTAACTTCTTTCCCAGGATTCACTCAGACTTTATGGAAATGACTTACTCTTTGTGTTCAGTGCCACTTCTGGTCATATTCCTCTATCACAATTAAATAGTATCTCTTCTTTTTGAATTTACGTCATCCACAGGCTTCTTACTATCAACTACCACCATGTTTTTCAGTAAATTACTGCCTTAGAATTTGTCTCTCAAATACATTAATTATTAGTCAATTCATTCAGCATTCTGCCGACTACATTTAACAGTAGCCAACACACAGAGAGTACTTACCATTTGCCAAGTAGTGTTCTAAGAGCTTTGCATGATTAACTCATTTAATCCTTTGTCAACCTTGTGAGAGCAATGCTGTTATTGTTCTCATTCTAGAGGTGAGTAGACTGAGATACTGAAAGATTGGATGGCCAATTTTCATTCACACTTCTAGTAAATGGAAAAGCCGGGAATTAAATTCAAGCAGATAACTCAAACAGTATAAATGTTGTGTAGTGTGTGCCAGGCGTATGGATGTTTGGTGACTTTAGTGTCAGGCTCATATGATCATGCCCTCAGCT
The DNA here is from genome assembly GCA_963573385.1 of Cacajao melanocephalus. NCBI lineage: Eukaryota > Metazoa > Chordata > Mammalia > Primates > Pitheciidae > Cacajao > Cacajao melanocephalus. The sequence goes on along the minus strand of CAUYLG010022387.1, from coordinate 43,591 downwards.
CAATAAACGAGGGGTAGGCATACTTTTCTGTGAAGAGGCAGATAGTAGATATTTTAGGCTCTGCAGGCCATGTGGTCTCTGTCACAACTCTTCAGTTCTGCTGTTATAGAGCAAAATCAGCTGTAGAAAATATATAAAAGAATTGGTGTAACTGTGTTCCAAAAGCATTTTATTTGCAAAAGTAGGTAGAGGACTGGATTTTGGCCCATAGTCCATGGTTTCCTGATCCCCTGAGCCATTTTAGCTACCAGCCAGTACTTCCTATCCGGAATTTGGATATCTTCCTGGAAAACTGTTCCTCCTTCAGTGTCTCAGGATCATACATTTCTCTCTTTGGCTGGTAGATTTCTTATTATCTATCTCCTGTTCTTTCATACTTACTGATTCTGCTCTTAATTTTTCTTTTCTTTTCTTTCTTTTTTTTTTTTGAGACAGAGTCTTGCTCTGTTGCCTGTGCTGGAGTGCAGTGGCATGATCTTGGCCCACTGCAACCTCCTCCTCCTGGGTTCAGGCAATTCTCTGCCTCAGCCTCCTGAGTAGCTGGGATTACAGGTGACTGCCACCACGCCCAGCTAATTTTTGTATTTTTAGTAGAGATGGGGTTTCATGATCTTGGCCAGGCTGGTCTTGAACTCCCAACCTCATGATCCACCTGCCTTGGCCTCCCAAAGTGCTGGGATTACAGGTGTGAGCCACCGCACCCGACCCTCTGCTCTTAATTTTTAAGAGTGCATTCAGATATTTAGTCTATACCAACTTTCATGGTATATTGGTTGCTATCTGCTTTTATTCTGACCCTGATTTTAGTGATAATATTTATCCTATGGTAATTCCCTACCCTCTTACTTCTCTATTCTAGCATCTGAATAGTCAGCCTGAATTATCCCTTTACTTTCCTTACCATCTCTGATTCGTGAACAGGTTTACAAAGTTGGCTAGTGGAAGTCATGCTATGCTGCCAACTGAGGGTATATAGGTTTGATATTTAATGACAACTAAATTCTCCTCTGTATCATCATATGCACCTCAATTGTATATTTTCCATAACAGCTATAAATAGGGTGAACTTTGAGGAATCTATTAGAGAGAATGAAGTGTTTCGTTATTAGTCATACTTTCCAAATAAGTGTCTTGCTTTAAAGCTTGTAAAACTGCCTGACAAAAGACATTGTCATTGCTTTAGTAAAAAGGACATTATCTATTGAGAGCCTTTCTCCTTACTTAAAAATGTCTGTTACTCTTTTCATTTTCCAATTTTCTCTCATTTTTACCTGTCTTCTTCTTAGTGTGGGTTTTCTCTTTTCTTCTCCTTCCTTTTTTATTCCTTCTCTCCTCTTTCTCATTCTTTATTTTCGTGCTTATATATTTTATCTCCTCTGTCACTTTTTCTTCTGGCAGTACCTGTTCATGTATGCTCTCTCACATATATACATGCAGATGCTTTATCATTTGTTCTGACTTCTTCCAAAATCAATATTAAGTAATTATTTTCTGGCTAATTGTTATAAAAATGGTTATAATTATTTCAGGCTTTTCACATTTTTATTTTCTGTAAATATTAATAATGTATAGCTATTACAATAATTATTAGTAACAATTTTCATTGCATAGCACTTAGTGACCATGCCTGATTTCTTCATGAAAGTGAAATGAGGAGCAGTAACAAATGTGTAAAGGATCGAAAGATCACAATTCAGAAATATTTCTAAGATGATATCATTAGTTATAATTATTAATATAAATATTAGCTATCCCTTCTTCAGAACTAAGAATGTGATTTCCTGACTATTTTTGAGCTATGTATGAATTGTTACCTATGAATGAGTCATGAAAACAGTTTAATGAGATAAGGCCAGTATTTACAAAAACTGGAAATTGAAGACTAAAAGTGTATCAGGAGTTAGGGTAATTATTGTTTCTTGAGACACACATGTGCATGTAACCTATATTTACACATAGACATTTCTGTATGTGATGGAAATGTATTTCTATGGGTTATGATTAATCACTGCCATGTTTATTAAGTAACAATAGTAGTTACTATGTATTGAGTGCTTGTCACTCTGCTAAAACACTCTGTGCAAGTTTGAATGTCACCTCAACAGTCCTATGGGATAATTACTACAATTATTCTTATTTTTTAAATGAGAAACATTGAGCACAGAGATAACAGAGCTAGAGAGTGACTGAAGCCAGACCTCTCTGCTTTAGAGCTTCAGCTCTTAGTGGCTGTTTCTTGCACATATACTTTCCTCCTTTTTTTTTCCAAGGGGATAAGAGGCCTTTCTAGAAACTGGAAAGCTTAAGTGTGTTTCACGGAAATACTACTAACTTATAGGACACTGAGTCCTCATTTGCATGTTTGTTTGGGGGGAGGGGGCGTCTCAATAAACATTCCTCCTAGCAATAGCTTTAAATTTCAGACTTTTTCTATTTAATTTCAAAACTTATCATTTGTAAAGGAATATTCCAAGGATTCTCAGTCTCTTTTATATTAAATGTTATGTCATAACAAATATAAAACAAACATTTGAAAGTACTAAAAAGAAGTCTGAATGGAAATATTCACAACCTTTTCTTTTAAAGTGAGTGAATCTCAAATAGCTAGCATTGAACCATCATTTCTCATAATCACATTATATTTATGTGGAATCATTTTAATGAAATTTTATAACCTTATATATTTTTGTTTTGTTTTTGTAATCACAGTATCATAAGGCATTCAAGGAATTTATGCTAAAATCTCAAGAGCTTAATATTTGAAATGCATTTATAAATCTGCTATACTTCCTAATTCCATGGTACTGTGTATGAAGAGTTTAACTTGATGTTTATAAAAGAAGTCATTTTTAAATGCCAAGTTTTATTGTGTTACATTTTAAAAATATGTTTCCTGAGAGACAAAAATGTTTCTGTTGTTTTATTTACTCAATAATTTTTGAGCATATTCTGTGTCAAGCAGTATAAAAAGTCCGGATATAGCAGTGAGAAAGACACAGGTCCTGTTTTTATAGGGCTTACGATCAACTGCGTCATAATGTTCTTTAAAGATTCAAGTGTATTATTTAGAAGGTTTCTTGCCAAGTTGAGAACTGTTGAATTCTTTTCTATTTATTATAAGCATGATCTCAAAGCATGATCTTTTGATTTATAAGCCTGGTGCCAGATTTTCTTTTGTAGGCAGTCTCAATCTTATCTTAGTACTTTGTAGCTCTAATCAATTAGTGCTAGACATTGAACCTTCCCTTAGAATTATGTTATAACTTGGGTCTGTTATCAGCCCCTCTCGTTTGCAGAAGAAATTTTGCTGACTTCAGAGAGCAGTGGAAATACCTCTTCTATAATATATTTTTTTAAATAAAATTAGAACTTAGGGAATATGTTTTGGACACCTGAAACAGATACAGAACAAAGTATAGATAAAGTGGAAATTTAAATAACTCACCTATCTATGGTTATTTGGGCCTTAATCTATTGCCCTTTATATAGATGAGAATTTGCTTTCCTGTAAAACATCAATTAGGATTCATTGAATTACTTTGGGACTATCATAAACGTTAATGAAGGTATTCTGTAGATCATTGCACAGTAAGGCCAACCTGTTCCTTTATAGGATAGAGTCTGCTTGTAGTATGATAGCCAACCCCATTGCCCTAGATTTGTTCACGAAATGGTAAATAAGCGATTACAGTTGCCACCATTGCCATCTTAGTAAAACTGTTAGTACTAGGTATGATCACTGAGGGAAAGGAGGAGGTTTTAGATATGGGACACAGTAGCTTTTAGACAAAGATTTGTATATTTTTATATAAGAAGAGTTGCTGCCATGCATACTGTTATTTTGTTATTTTTTGTTTTTATATTTTGAGTTTTTGATGTGGGAACACATATATAGACCTTTAATAAAAATATTTAAGATATGTCATTTCCTTTTGAATATCTTCATTAGAAAAACAGCCTACATTTCCTCCCCCAACTCCTTCCATGTTAATACAAATATAAATATAAACATTTGGATTTTATGAAGTGAGGAGACTCATTGGTTTGTACTTCAGGGAAAAGAGTTCATCAGACTTCTAAGGATGTTATATAAATCAGGTCAGTGAAATCCGCCAAGATGTACTCATCAAACCTAGTATCTTTTAAAAGTTACTAGTATTTCTTGTCCCTGTCTTTCTTTATATACAACTTAGATAGCGAAAGGAGGAAAAACATCTGTGAGGTGATTATGTTCTTTCCAAGAAAACGCAAATTAATTAATGTAAGAAATAATATTATAAAGTATTTGATTTTGAAATTTTTTACCTTTACATTTAAATTCGTCTAGATATAAATGGTCAGTGTTTAAAACACATTCCAAAGTTATAGTACAAGTTAGTAGAGAATCATCCAGAATATTCCAGTTTTTGAAATTATGATTCTGTCACTAAAGGAAAATTGTTCTGTGATTTTACCTTGAAGTGTCCAAAATGCACCCTCCCTCTTGTTGTCTGTTGAGGTATTGTGGGGAAGTACTGTGATTTACTTGGTGATGAGATATGTTCTTGAGAGGTCAAAAGAGGAGACCTTAGAGGAGAGATAAGATACAGCTGATTTTTATTTCCATTGGCAGCAGTGTTTGGTTATTTTAGTAAAGGAATGATAATACTATGTTGAAAATGTATGTATCATTACCAGCCTAGATCACTCACTGGACAAATATTTTATTGAACTTATTAAGTATAACTAGTTATGAATCCAAGCCAGTCTTTTTGCTTTGTGATTACTTTATACATCTTGTTTATAATGATGCCTTCAGTAATTTCAGTGTTTTTCCTGGGGTTTCAGTTGCAGTTAATTGTGCTTCATTGCATTGTGCCTTCTTTACATTCAATAGCACATAAAACACTGCAGGAATAACAACAGGGACATCATCTTGGAACTGCTTAGAAATAGGCTGGGTCTGTCATCTTAGAGAGAAGAAAGTAAGATAAATATAAACTAAAAGAGGAGAATGGATGTGAGTGTTCCTTGAAAGCAAATTTAGGATCTTGGGAAATAAAATATGCCAACTTAACCATATTTATTTTACCCAATTGTTTTGATTGGTTTCAGTTATCTGTATGGCTTATCCACGTCCATATGCTTAAATTTGCCAGATTCTCCTTTGCCTTGATTATGTAGGTAGGTCTATTGGTTTTATTTTTCCTTGCTTTTTATTTTATTAATCTCAATTGTTTTTGAGTCAAAGACCTTCATGAGACAGTATGCATTCAATTATACCATTCAATAGGCCTCTAAATACTATGTTCTGAAACTCCTGCTGGTTGAGTAAAATACTATTTTTATTATTGTAAATGAGATAGAAATATTTTATAATATTACAAATGGAATGCTGTTTCTCATTTTTATGGGAAATTTTTAGCAGATGCCTCTAGAACTTTCATTTCATAAACTTTCATTTCATTTATGCTTTTTATCTTGTCTTACAGAACAAAGCAAAAGTGTGTGTGTGTGTTTTTTTCTGTAGATTAGTCTAAAACTAGTATTTTCTATCTAGTGATAGCAGAATTGTTTAGTCTAAAACTAGGATTTTCTATCCAATGATTGCAGCATTGTTTGGATGCTTCAATAATCCCTTAACATTTTTTTGAAGAGGTGAACTATTGACCTTCTCAATGTATAAAAAAAGAATCTAGGTATATCTGCTCTCTAGTTTTAAAGAAGCAGCAGAGCTTTCCTCCATGAGGTGAAAATAGACGGGAAGCATATGCAAACTCTTTTTTTAAAGATGAAAGGTAATATTTTTATAGTTAACAGTATTAAAGTCTATGGATACATTGCTTTACATATGTTTCATGAAATGGGGTGTCGAAATGGTTAAGTTCTACTTGTAGAAAATTATTTTTATATCATGTCTGCAACATCTGTTATATTTCCATAAGAATGCAACTGTGAACTACCATAGCAAAGTAGAATCCTGAGGCTTTCACAGTAATTGGAGGCATTCTCTCTTTTCTCATTCATCCAGTTTAACAAAAATTTGAGGCTAAGATATTTTTCTATTTTGCCTTTTGTATTTTATTCTTTATTAGACACATGTGTTTAAATTTCTGACTTCCAGTGAAGTGATGATTAAATGATATAATACCTATATCCTAGTTATGAGCAGTCTTGATAAACTGCATATCTTAGCAAAATAGAAATTTTTAGGCTAACTCTACTTTTAGAAATTATAAATCATAAATGTCAGACTCCCAATCAGTATTTAAAAACTTGGTAAAGATTCAGCTCATTCTCTTTTATTTATTCTATCTCTGCACTAATGAGTTTTCAAATTCTGAGTATTAACTTTGGTATTTCAGGATATTTTGCCATTAAAGCGGATTTCAATTATATTTTTATATGGTGCTTATTATGTAAGAAACTTTCACTACTTTTTGTGATGATTATTTTTTTTTTTGACAGAGTTTCAGTCTTGTTGCCCAGGCTGGAGTGCAATGGTGCAATCTTGGCTCACTGCAACCTTCACCTCCCAGGTTCAAGTGGTTCTCCTGCCTCAGCCTCCCAAGTAGCTGGGATTACAGGCATGCACCACCACGCCTGGCTAATTTTTGTGTTTTTAGTAGAGACAGGGTTTCTCCTTGTTGGTCAGGCTGATCTCGAACTCCTGACCTCAGGTAATGCACCTGCCTCGGCCTCCCAAAGTGCTGGGATTACAGGTGTGAGCCACCGTGCCCGGCCTGTGAGGATTTTGATACTTGTTAAACACATGTTTAAACAAACTGGAAGTGATTATATATTACTTAACGAATATATCTATTTCAGTGTAATATCTGGAACAACTTTGTTAGCATTCAAATTTGTTGTTAATATAAGAGTTACTTTATCCTACTGATGAGCCTTTTGTATACCTTTAAACTAATTTTATGTTATCATATATTGTTGATGTATTATCTCTAAGGCAAGGACAAAATGCCACCAGTTTCTTTGTATATACCAAGAGTGACCTTTACTCCAATTTCCAACACATTCTTCATCTCCATCTGAGACCACCTCAGCCTGGATTGTATTGTCTGTATCACTATCAGCATTTTGGTCAAAGCCATTCAACAAGTCTCTAGGAAGTTCCAGACTTTCCCACATCTTCGTGTCTTCTGAGGCCCGTAAGTCTCTAGGAAGTTCCAAACTTTCCCACATTTTCCTCTCTTCTTCTGAGCCCTCCAAACTATTCCAGCCTCTGCCTGTTACCTAGTACCAAAGTTGCTTCCACATTTTTGGGTATATTTACGGCAGCACCACACTGCTGGTACCAATTTAATGTATTAGTTTGCTCACACTGCTATAAAGAAGTACCTGAGACTGGGTAATTTATAAAGGAAAGAGGTTTAATTGACTCACAGTACCACATGGTTCACAATCATGGCAGAAGGCAAAGGAAGAACAAAGTCACATCTTATGTAGTGGCAGGCAGAGAGAGCGTGTGCAGGGTATCTCTCCTTTATAAAATCATCAGATCTCATGAGACTTACTATCACGAGAATAGCATGGGAAAGACTCACCCCATGATCAAATTACCTCCCACCATGTCCCTCCCCCAACATGTGGGAATTATGGGAGCTATAATTCAAGATAACATTTGTGTGGGGAGACAGCCAAACTATATCAGTTGATGATGCCTTTTTTATCTTGAACATTGAACTAACTATAATTTTACTGGTCTTATTTTAAGTCGAAATTACAATGAAAAGTTTTAAATCAAAATTAAAAGATAATTATAAATTACAGTACCTAGATAGAATTTAGTAAATGTAAGTAGTATTTCAAATAAAAGCCTAAGTCATAAGTAGTTAATTAAACTTCTGTTGTTTCATTTAATGAATGATACCTGCATAATTCTGTAATTTAAGCAAACTTAAATATATCAGCAAAATGAATAAGAAAAAATTATAGCGATACCAAGTTATTTATAACTGTGGAATTAAGAAATTACAAAATTAAATTAACTTAAAATGTATACAGAAGAATATTTATCACTGAACTTTCTGTTGTTACCTCTGCTTTTTTTCTGTCTTGAATAATAATTTTTGAAATGTTGATACCTATAGTCTTCAAGCATATACATGTTTCAAAAAATGTCATATTAATGGAAATGAATGTTACCTTATACTGAGATTTTCCAATACTGGACATCAGAATTTCGTGAAGATGTTTGGAAGCATTTTGATGTATACCTGGAGGCTGTATTTTTCCCCCAGAGGCTTATGGCTTATTTTATACTGACTACTATATTTCTTTCACTTGCTTTTTTCTCCTGGTTTTTTTTTTTTTACTTTGTTTTTTGAAGTCATTCTTTTCTATTCCTATACTGCATCTTCCATGTCATTATTGAGACTGTAGTCTTCCTTTCTGTTCTCTTTTTCACCCTGTCTCCTGTTTGCCTGTGAGTTAAATGCTAGGTACTAGAACAGAGTAAATAAAGGAGATGGGAAAGACATGTCCTAATAGGGCTGATGGTAGGAATATTTCCAGGAGAATAACCCTTCATTCTGATTAGGCTTTCCTCATCTGCTTGGAGATATGACTGCTCTAATCAAATATTACCTTGTAGTTTCCTTCAAACTTCTAATTTCTAATCAGGTCGAACTTTAACTCTGTGGAATAGTGCTGATTGAGACACTTTGTGCCTAGTAGTTTTGGGTTCTCTAGAAATGACAGATGATCAATGGAGGGAAAAGAATCCACTTGGATCCTGTAAAATGTTTACGTACTCAGGTTGCTTATTTCTGTTTTTTCCCTTCACCAAGTTTCACCCATTTCTTCCTCCAGCCAGAAGAAATCCTGTCTTAATGTCATATTGTGTGTGTGTGTGTGTGTGTGTGTGTGTGTGTGTCTGCGTGTGTGTGTGTGTGTCTGCGGTCTTCTCCAGTGTGACTGTAATCTTAACCTTGTTAAGACAATCTTTGGTTGGTATCTGACTACTGTGTTGTTACATAAAATTAGGTGGTTATTAAACTTGATTGCTTAATTGGGTGCTGCCATTGTCTTTATTTGACCCTACCAAATAGTACATTTTCTCTTCAGAAAAGATGAAAGAAAACATTTCTCCAAAATGATCAACATTATTTATCACTTATTTTTTGTCTTCTTAAAGTATTAGCGAACAGATTTTTTTTTAACTCATGGAATGGATTGTTTTTGATTAATTTCTTCAAAGTTTGCATGATTCTTGCACATTTTATCTACCACCAGTGTTATCTGGAATGACTGAAATCTTATTTTAGCACCTTAGATAATGTAATGATAATAATGGTACTTTTAATGTTTAAACTAGCTATTGGAAACTTAAAAAAAAATACTAATAACTATATAATGTTAACAGTTACTGAAGGAAATTAAAGAATTGGAAAGAATAGTTTTTTTCCATGAGTATTTATTTATTTAAGTCTGTTATCTAAGTCTGTGGAATATTGTAAAATACAAGTATCTCTCAATATGTCAAAACAACAGTAACAGCAATTCCAAATCCGGATGAGTTAAGGACCATTTTCCAATTTCAGAAAAACTAAATTTCTCCTAAGTTTATTTTCTCAGGAAATGGAGTCTTTCCTATACACATTTTATAAAGGTAAATGCAATAATGTTCTTTTGAGCTTTTGGAGATAAGCATTATATAGTAGCAAATAAAATGATGATCTATGCTAGAACCCAGGAGGCAGAGGTTGCAGTGAGCTGAGATTACGCCATTGCACTCCAGCCTGGGTGACAGGGCCAGACTGTCTCAAAAAAAGAAAGAAAAAAAAGTGAAGATTTATATTTCATGAGATTTAAATGTATTAATACAGCATAGACATAGATTTTAAGCAAGAATTAAGGTTTTAAATGGCCACATTAATGTCAGAAATTGAGTCTACATTCATTTTTCCCTTCAGCTTTGTCTGTTTCCAATTCCTTTTGCTACCTATATTCAGTATGTAAACTGGTACTTTTTAACTGTGTATCACCTTCCTCCCTCCCACCCCACAAGCCCATCAAAGTTTTGCTTTATAACTGTGCTTGGAAAATAGCAATGAGTAATTTTAATTAAACAGTACAGAAGTTTTTCATAGGGGACTACACTTAATAGAATTGTTTTGGCTGTTAACTTTCAATATTGGATTAAGATTTATTTGTTTTCAAATTGCTAAACTGATGTTAACTCTATTATTCTTAGCCTGAAATATACTCTCTACTGGATATTTCTTTTTCTTTTTTTCTTTTTTTTTTTTGAGATGGAGTCTCACTCTGTTGCCCAGGCTGGAGTACAGTGGTGCGATCTTGGCTCACTGCAGCCTTCCCTTCCAGGTTCATGTGATTCTCCTGCCTCAGCCACCTAAGTAGCTGGGACTACAGGTACACACCACCACCCCTGGCTAATTTTTGTATTTTTAGTAGAGACATGGTTTCACCATGTTAGCCAGGCTGGTCTTGAACTCCTGACCTCAAGTGATCCTCCCGCTCAGCCTCCCAAAGTGCTGGGATTACAGGTGTGAGCCACTGCACCTGGCGTCCAGTGGATATTTCTATATAAGTCTCTTATCTGACACATTTGAAACCACCTCATTTTTGTCTTAAAATCACAAGTTCTGTGGACTTACCCCCTTTCACTAAGGCTCACTCGTTGGAGCTATTTTTAACTACCACTTTTTTTTTTTCATCTTATGAGTATGATCAGCTATTGTCAATTTTTTCTTTACAGTGTTTTCATATTGTTCTCATCCATCTTACTTCCTATCCCAAATTAATCTCTTCTTGAAACTAATTCTGTCCTATTCTATTTCATCTGTTCTCTGAGTCATCTGCTTCTGATTATTTTCCAGTTACATTTATGCTACACATCATCTTTATATTCATTTTTATATGTTCTTGTTCTCTCAGTCCAGAAACTTTTCAGGTGTAAACATTGCGTAGAGTGTGACATCCCAATTCCTTAGGCTTTAAGAAGTATTTATAATTTATATGTGACATTTCTTTCCCATCCTCACTCCTATCTGTGTGTCTTCACAGGTATACTGAATGTACAGTCTTTGGCTTCTCTCTCTTTATGGCAGTGCCTTGTATGGCACCTTGCATGTTGTGTATCATTACAGATTGTGTTGAGGAAGAGAATCTCTTTTTAAAGAAAATATTTAAGTCAATGCATAATAGTTGTACCTGTTTATGTGGTACATGTGATATTTGGTATATGCATACAGTGTGTCATGATCCAATCAGGGTATTTAGCATATTCATGGTCTCAAACATTTATCATTTCTTTGTATTGGGAACACTTCAAATCTTCTAATGATTTTGAAATGTATATTATTGTTAACTGTAGTCACACTACTATACTATTGAATACTAGAACTTATTCTTTATATCTAACTTTGTACCCATTAACCAACCTCTTTTCATCTCCCCATTCCCTACCCTTCCTAGCCTCTGATGACTATCCTTCTACTCTATATCTCCATAAGATCAACAGTCTTAGCGCTTGTATTCTCTGTCACTTGTACCTTTCTGTTTTTCTGCCTGCCTACATTTCTTTCTGTCTCTCAGCCTGCCTGTCCACCTGTTTATGCCCATTTATTTACTGTGATTTCATGTTCTACATTTTTGATTTGAGGAAAATTAGTCCAGTGTCTACTGGCTACTTCAATTTCATCCCTTTTCTATTGGTGGGCATATAAACCAAAATTTTTTTGCAGTTTCTACTTTTTTTCTAAAATTTAAAGACTTCTATAACCAGTTTTTTTTTTTTTTTTAAACACAGTATTATCACATTGCTTCCTTGAGTCCCTTATAGCATAGGAGCTCTCTGCATGTTGTATCAAAAGGAAAATTATCCTTGTAGAGTATACAGTATTTTCAACGAGTTTCCGTGCAGAGCAGATAGACTCTTTATTTTGTGTATCTCTATTTCTGGTTACTGTCCATGCAGTGGAAGTGATTAATTAATACAGATGATGGCAAGATTGTCACAGAACCATTGCCTTTTACATTCAGGTAACTTATTCCTAATACTCTTTTGGGAGTTAACTGCCACCAAGTGGTGATTGTATGCCATAGCTCTGTGTTTCCAATAAACTGTCCACCTCAAACCCCGTTTCTGTATGTTAATATCCAACATCTTAATGAAAAATTACACGTAGCATTCTATAGTGAATTCAAAACCAGTACTTTTAAGGAAACATTTAAAAAAAGTAAACTTTTTTTCTGCATTTTTTGTTTTTGTTGCTTTTTGTTTAAACTTTGTAATTTTTTGTTTGTTTTTATTGTTTTTATTTGGCTTTTTTTTTTTTTTTTTTTTTTAAAGACAGAGTCTCACTCTGTTATCCAGACTGGAGTGCAGTGGTGCAATCTCGGCTTACCACAACCTCTGCCTCCCGGGATCAAGTGACTCTCCTGCCTCAGCCTCCCAAGTAGCTGGGACTACAGGTATGTACCACCATGCCCGGCTAATTATTATATTTTTAGTAGAGACGGGGTTTCACTATGTTGGCCAGGCTGGTCTCAAACTCCTCGCCTTGTGATCCGCCCACCTTGGCCTCCCAAAGTGCTGGGATTATAGGAATGAGCCATCATGCCTGGCCTTTTGTATTTTTTTTTTAGAGTAAACATTTTGTGTTTCAAAGATTGCTATCAAGAAAGTGAGAGGAAACCCAGAGAATAGGAAGAAATACTTGCCAATCATATTTGCCAATCTTATATCTGATAAAAGATTTATATCTAGAACATATAAAGAATTCTTACAACTCAGTAAGAAAAATGATCCAATTTAAAAATGAACCAAGGATCTGAATAGACATATTCCAAGGATGATATGCAAATGTCCAACATGCATATGAAGAGATGCTAGGCATTGTTAGTCGTCAGGGAAATGCAAATCAAAACCCTGATGAGTTACTATCTCACACCCTCTAAGGTGCTAGAGTAAAAAATTGAGATACTAGGAAGTGTTGGGGTGGATGTGGAGAAAACAGAACCCTCATAAACCACTGGTGGGAATACAAAATTGTGCAGTATTTTTGGAAAACAGTCTGGCAGTTTCTCAAATTGTTAAAAATAGAATTGCCATTTGACCTAGCTATTTCCACTACTAGGTATATACCCAAGAGAAATGAAGGTAGTTGTTCAAACAAAACTTGTACATAAATGTTCATAGCTGTGTTACTCATAATAGCCCAAAGGTAGAAACAACCCAAACATCGAGTAATGGATGGATGAATGGAAAAAAAACAATGGATAAAGAATATATTCTATCCATATAATGGAAAATTACTTGGTCATAAAAAGGAATAATGCGTTGATACATGCTGTGACGTTGCTGAACCTTGAAAATATTAAGCTAAATGAAGGAATCCAGGCACAAGAGACCACATATTGTGGTTCCACTCATATGAAATGTCCAGAAGAGGCAAATCTACAGAGATCCAAAATATATGAGTGGATGCTGGAGACTAAGGAGATAGGGGAGACTTACCAAAGGGTAGGGCTTCTTTTTAGGATGATGAAAATATTCTAAAATTGTTGATGATGGTTACACAACTCTGAATATACTAAAAGCATTAATTGTACATTTTAAATTTATTAATTTTATGGTATGTGAGTTACATTTCAATAAGGTGTTATCCCCCAAAATAGACATTAAGGTATAATTTATTGTCTTTTAATCCTTATTAGCCCATCAATGTAATATTTGTCTTGATTAAGATCTTCACTTTTTATGAGCTTTAACTTATAATGAAATCATGGATTTTGGGTTCAGTGGGTCTGGGATAGGATTTAACATTCACATTTCTAACAGGTCTGTCTTCCTTCCTTTTCTTCTCTTCCTTTCCCCCTCCCTCCCTTCCTTTCCTTCTCCCTCCCTTCCTTTCCTTCTCCCTCCCTTCCTTTCCTTCTCCCTCCCTTCCCTTCCTCTCCCTCCTCTCCCCTTCCTTCCCTTTCGCCTCCCTTTCCCCTTCCCTTCCCCTTCCCTTCCCCTTCCCTTCCCCTTCCCTTCCCCTTCCCTTCCCCTCCCACCCTCCTCCCTCCCTGCCTTCCTTCCTTCCACATATTTTCTTTCCTCTTTCTCTCTTTCTTTTTTTCTTTCTTTCTCATCTCTTCTCTTTCTCTCTTCTTCATTCCTTCTTTCCTCTTTCCTTTCCTTTCCTTTCCTTTTCTTTTTTCTTTTCTTTTCTTCTTTTCCTTCTCCCCTCCCTCCCTCCCTCACTCCCTCCCTTCATTCTGGTTCGAGAATCAGTGGTTTACATCTTGGGGCACCATTTTTGTTTTAGCACAACTTTTATTAGATTCTGAGATAATGGGCTTTCATAGATTTAGACTTCAGCCCTACGAAAATCTCATATAGCATCAATTTTTATTACCAGTGAGAACATAGCTTTTTCATATTATGTTTCCTTTTGTGACTACTTCCTTCCTCCTTTCTGCGTAATAAGTTTGATGTTTAAGTGAAAGAAAGCTTTTTACTGTGTTTTAATTTTGATTTTCTTTAACATTTACAGCAACTACTTCTTTGCAAATATGCCCCAGAAAGCTTAGAAATTCTGTAATACTACAGAAGATAAAATAGTTTGAACAGAAAAAAGTTAATTTCTTTAAAAAGTGATCCATTTAAGAAGCTATGCGAACATGTCAGTTGTTATATTTTGGTGTACTTCACCGTTTTTAGTACTTATTATTTTAGTTCCCAGATCAGAGAGTGCTCTTTATTTTAATTAGAACACTCTTGTTTACCATATTTTTACTAGGATAAGCTTTATGTGGAAGAGTGTGACAAACATTCATTATTAGCATTGAATTCTTAATTAAGGACACTGCTTTCTCAAGAAATGTATCTTCTTGATTTAAAACACACAAATGTTTAGTGAAAAGGAAATATCCTTAGGATTATGTCACCATAAAGTTCTTAAGCCTCTTTTCCAGTATTGCAAACTAATAATGTCCAAAATGTTTATTAAGTTATAAAATGAATGAGCCATGAGCTGAGGAGCTAGCAGATTGCTGGGATTACAAAAACGAGACAGGACCCTTTCCTTAACAGGATTTACAATCTGTTAGTGTATGTTGTAAATCAATCAGTGAGGATTTATGTAGCATCTGGGATTTTACCAGTGTACTGTGCAGGATGCATGAAAGAGAATTTGAGATGCAGATAAGGAAGGCTGTGCCCTTGAGAGTTTTTAACCTGTACTGAAGATGAAACCCAGCAGAAGAAATAACCCACCTGTATGCATGTAGTATTTTGTGTGGTGGTGAGTATGCATGCTGTTGGAATTCTAAAAGGGACTTTAGGGATTGAGTAGAGATCTGTTTGGATGCACATGTCAGGAGTTGGTTGAAAATCTGCTGCAGGCAAAAATGCCGTTGCTGATAATAAATTGTGAGGAGATCAAAAGTGATGCTTCAAAAAGGGAAACAAAAAAAAGAACACCAGGGCATAGTGTTCTTTATTTATTATGCTGGTGTGGAAGGGAACAGCTATTATCTTTCAAACTGAGGAATCCTGACTGATGCTGACCAGTTTAGTGCCCCTATCTTCTACTGTATTATAGAGGATGTTTTTTGTCGGGCTTTGGCTGGCATGGCAGTGTTTGAGGATCCTTCTGGAAAAGTAGAAGAACCCGGAAGCTAAAAACCCAGCCAGGTTATACTTAAATTATTTTACAGTGTTGAAGTAAAGTATGCCACTAGGATTAAGAATTCTACTTTATAAGCAAAGGCAGAAATGTAATGAAAAATACAGTAATATAGAGAATATTAGAAGCAACCTACTACCTGGGATTTATCTGTCACACTTGACTGCTGGAACAGTCTCAAGTCATAGTAACTGTAGTAAATTTGATTTCAAATATCTATTCTTAGCCAAATAATCGGATTGTCTCTCCTTCATTGGAAAACTTGTATGGAGAATGCCGTGCAGCACAGTTAGGCACTATCTGCTGAAAACCCTTTGAGTTCAGCCTAAAACTTTTTTACTCATTGTAATTATTTTGTGTATGTGTATTGAATTGCAGTCAGATTTTGTAATTATTATATCCATATAGTCTTGCCTAGGCCTTATGACTTTTAATTAATGAGAACATGCTTCCCTGACTTAGCCAGATTTTCAAAATGAGGAGAGATGCTTGCTAGGGTGAATTAGCCAACAGTTTATAAATATGATAGATAATATATATTCACATATTTTACCTTATTGTAAAAATGATTTAATAAGGAAACTTGAATCAATTTAAACTGTTTGCAACACTGCTGATTGAAATGTATACAAAATATTTTCCCCATGTATAAAGTCTATGTGATTGTATTGTATTTATCAGAGGTGGAAATATTTTCAAATATATAAAAATACATAAATGTAAAAAAAAATTTTTTTTGAAGACAATCAGGATATATATGAATATAGGATTAGGGAAGGTCTTTCTTATCCAGGATTGGAAACCTAGAAGTTCAAAAGCTGGGCATATTTGATTGTATAAAAGTTAGTAACTGCTGTGGTGGCACACGCCTATAGTCTCAGCTACTTGAGAAATGAGGTGGAAGGATCACTTGAGCCCAGGAGGTTGAGGCTGCAGAGAGTCATGATTACAGCACTGCCCTCTAGCCTGGGTGACAGCGAGACCCTATCTCAAAATATAAAATAAAAAGTACGTTTTCTACGGCATAAAATATCATAAGCAGTATTAATAGAAAAACAGTAGATATGGAATTGTAGGTATAAACAAAGTAAATGCCCAAGCATCATTGAATAGTATTATATATTGTGGTATATATGTATCAAACAATACTATGCCATTTTGAAAAAAAAGAATTAGAGATATACTCATTGCCTTGGAATTTCTGTGAGGTATTATTGAATGAGGAGAAAAGTAGGATGCAGGAAAGTTTGGATTATTTGATCTGCTTTTTATAAAATAAGTAAACAAATCCACATATACATTTTTAGTGTGTGTGTGTGAAAATTTATATGTCTGTATATAAACATGGAGAAGCATGGATCCTATAGTGTGTTTCTTAGACAGGAGTTGTGGAAAGAAGTAAGGTGTGAGTATAGAGAAGAAAGAGGGAGAGAGGAAGAAAAAAACCCTGCAAAAATAGCATAAATAGAAGCCCTTATGACATGGAGACATTTATACATGTAAGATTTGAGATAATTATATAAACTCTATGTGTAGTTAAAAATAAAATTGAAGACAATTAAAAAAAGTGTGAGAGTGGGAGCTGATATGTGTACAAACAGAATTGACCATAGACATCTCCTTTGTCTGGTTATGGGCAGAACTATAATGAAATTTTGAGAAATATGTATTTGACAACTATAGAAAAGCTTTTCTCAAGTCCTTTAATGTCTAATCATTAGTAAACCTTTTTATATTACAATCTTCCTTGTTACTCTGAATCTCCAATTTATTTGAGAAAAAGTGACATTCAGAAATGCTTAATATAGTATTCAATTATTATTTTAATGAACATATGGATAACACATATGACATAGATAGTCCCTGCATACAATGACACACAGAGGTGAGGGACATAATTTGGCTGAGGGAGATCAGGGAAGGCTTCCAAGAGGATTCAGAGAATGCATGCTAGGCAGAGGGGGCAGCAAGAACGAAAGTACAGAATGGAGGAGTACATATTTCCATTTTAAATGCAATGGAACAAAATAACAAAGCAATAGATTGTAAATGGAAATTAATTGCTGCATTTTATTGAGTCTAAGAAACTCAATCACTTGTATGATGCATGATTATTTTATGTACCACTGGAAAGCAAAGCTTGCTTACTAAACGATTTATTATTTATTATTTTTGTTTTTTGAGACAAAGTTTCATTCCTGTTGCCTAGGCTGAAGTGCAATGGCGTAATCTTGGCTGTAACCTCCGTCTCCTGGATTCAAGCAATTCTCCTGCCTCAGCCTCCAGAGTAGCTGGGATTACAGGCATGCACCACCATGCCCGAATAAATTTGTATTTTTAGTAGAGATAGGGTTTCTCCATGTTGGTCAGGCTGGTCTCAAACTCCCAGCCTCAGGTGATCTGCCTGCCTCAGCACCACAAAGTGCTGGAATTACAGGCATGAGCCATCACACCCGGCCCATTTATTATATTAATGATTATTATCTCACAGTTTCTCTGGGCCAAGAATTCAAGAGCTAGTTATCATAGGTAGTTCAGGGCTTAGTATCTCTTATGAACGTGTAGTCAAGATGTTGGTTGGCGCTGTAGCCATCTGAAGCATTTCCTGGGGCTGGAGAATGCACTATCAAGATGGCATACTCACATTGCTGATAGAAGAATCCCCTGTCCCCCATGGAGAGGGTAGAGTACCTTTACAGCATGGCAATTGTCTTGCCCCAGAGTAAATGAGCCAAGAGAATCAAGTGAGAAAGATTTTGAAATGTCTTTTATGACCTAGTTTCCAAAATCACATTTCATTACTTCTATCATAATATTTGTTGGAAGTGAGTTGCTAAGTCAAGCCCACTTTCTAGGGTAAGGAAATTAGACTCTACCCTTCTAAGTGTCAGAGGAGGAAAAACAAGGAATTTGTGAGTATATTTGAAACTACAGCATTCTGAAAAGCTGTAAGTGAAAAAAATGGTCAAGGTTATTTTTTAAAACTTTGCATTCATTGTCTAACACTTCTGAATCACTTTGCAAGAGAGTTGTTGATGTTCATGGTCATGTTTTTCAACATAATATTGTCTTCTATGCCACTAACAACATTGGTGATGAAGCGTTTTTAAAAGAATGATAGAATATTGACTTCCAGACCTTTTTTTCAAGCTGCTGTCATCAAACATGCAAGTTTGAATGCTAGCGTTTTCATAATCTTACCATATGAGTCAATGGAAAGGATTCAGTGAACTATGAACATTCATTTTCCTTCCTAAGATGGCTCTCAAATGACTTATTGTTTGAAATGTTGAAAAATTTCCTGGTCCAGATATGTCACCCAGTTTTTGCATATATGGATGATGACACTATATCATGATTATCACCAGGCTAACCAATGTTTTTAAGACATTTTCTATTTTCAGATTATTAAAATATAAAAAGAACATGCTTGTTATTACTCAGTGATGTAGATAGCTGTTCTTTTTCTTGGCTCAGCACTCCTCCCTTTTTGTCAAAAATACGTCTCCTGTCTCATTCTAGCCTTTTAGTGGAAGCTGCCAATCATCATAGCCGAGCCATTGGCTGCAGTGGTGGATTCCCTGAGCTGTATCCAGGTAGATGGTCCCCCTGGCCACTGAGATTAGCACAAGGATTGACCCTGACTCAGTCCAATCCATGTTCTTTGGATTTTATTTTTAAATTGGAGCTAGCCAGGCAAAGTGCTTTTCTGACATTGTTTAAATAAGAAATATGAAAGAAATTTCCATTCCCTTGCAGACATATGTTCTGGCTTGGGGTGACAGGGGAAGAACTTACAGAAAGCCATGATGCTAACAAGGATTTTTGTAGATAAATTCACCTGCTTTGCTTAAGGTAGTTCAAGTTGGGATCCTGTTTTGATCCATTAAAATTTGTAAAATATTATTTCATTATCTGTGTGTTTTGCTTTTGTATACAAAGGCCTTTATGACTTTGTCACCCACCCTATCTTTTCCATTAGCTTTTGTTTTCTTTAACTGAAGATACGTTTTACTACTGTGGTTTTCAAAAACATCACTCTTGTAGTTGGGAAGTACATAACCTTTCATTAATAATATAACTTTTAGGCCAGGTGTGGTGGCTCACAGCTTTAATCTCAGCACTTTGGGAAGCCTAGGCGGAAGGATCACTTGAGCCCAGGAGTTTGAGACCAGCCTAGGCAACATGACGAGATCCCATCTCTGCAAAAAAATTTTTTAAATGAACTCAGTGTGGTGGTGTGTTCCTGTAGTGTCAGCTACTGAGGAGGCTGAGGTGGGAGGATCACTTGAATCCAGGAGGCCTAGGCTGCAGAGTCATGACTATATCACTACACTCCAGCCTGGGTGACAGAGACTCTGTCTCAAGAAATATATCTTTAACTGTTAGATCCACCAATAAGTGGGGTTTTGATGCATAATTAATGCAAAGGGAAGATAACTAGGGACTTGTTGGATATCCAAAATGTCTCTTCAGGAAAATAATGGACTTTAGAAATTGCTTAGTGTTGTTCCTGTGGTTTACCTTTGGCTTTGACAAAATTTATTTGGCTAAGAAGTAGTATCACTTTGGAATAAAGAAAATTGAAGTCTTAGCAATACCCGAAGTGTGAAGTACTTAACAGTTCAATTTATACATGGAACATTTTTTATACAAGGCTTCATGCCACTGAATGTGGTTGCTCAAGAGAATAAATAGTCATGTTAGATGTAAATTTTAATAGTAATATTTATATACTGTTGACACAAAGTTTACCTGAGCATTATAAACTAGACATTGTTGAAAAATTACCATTTTTCAGGTCCTTATTGATTTCTTTCATCAGCACTTTGGTAGTTTTTATATATTTTTAAAAGTACCAAGTTTTTAATGTCTAATTTTCAATGATTAGGTAAATTCTGTGTAAACAGTATATAAATTACTATTAAAATTTACATCTAACATGACTCAGCATTTTGGTAATTTTTAGCGTATAATTTTAAAAATGGTGTTTAAAGTAGTATTTTTAAAACTGTGTGGTAAAAGTTACCAAAATTCCGATGAACAATGGTATTTTAAATACCATAAGGTGGTCTTTTAAAAATGTAGTCCATGTATTTTAATGTTTTTGCCTAAATATTTTTTTCTTTGAAGTGATTATAAATGATATTGTGTTTTAAATTTTGTTTCCCACATGGTCGTTATTGGTATATACAAATTTGATTGATTTTTGTATGAGGGTAAAGAGATCCTAATTTGAAAGTTAACACTATTTGTTCCCATAGAAATAATGAACCACACAAACGGCAATGTTCTTATTTAGGCAAAATCTTCAATTATTTTGGTACCTTTTTTTAGGTTTTATATAATGTTCAGCTATATCATACAAATTATTTAAAATGTAACTTCATTTTGGGAGAAAATTTTTGAAAGAAATATAATATTTGTCCAGAGAAAATAATCTTATAATGAATTGAATGATCCATAATACATGATTTTGGAATACATTGATAATATCAGCATGCAGAAAGAATCATTTATGTTTAATTGTTTTTAAGGCTAAATTAGTTTTGATTACCTGCTTAATTTTCAAAAGTCAGCTTGATAGCCTTGCCTCTAAAAATCACTCAGTGTATCTCCTTCTAAATAGATATATGTTAAACATAATGATTTGGACATCTAGTTAATGACATTTAAAATAAATTATACGTATTGTCTTTGCTCATTCAATCATCTATTTAAAAATATATAATAGGTAAATTTAGTAGTCAGCACATACATTCATATTTGAAGTCTTACAATAGATTTATGTTATTTTCTCAGTAACCTAAGGTTTGCCGGTAACTTTGTTATCCTCTGATAAAACCTGCCTTTATTAGTTAATGTTGACTTTGCTGCCTTCACACAATATTCACTACCACTCTTTATGGGTTGCAGAGTTACGACCACCATAAATAAAGAGAGCATGAAGAGAAGGAAGAGACAGAATAGACAATTTATTTTCATGCATTTTTGGCTACCATCTAAATCACAATTGTCAGAGGAAAGTGGAGTTTAATGGTCATCCTTAACAAGTTTAGGAAAAAAATGTGCATTTTTACTCCTTCCATGTTGTGTTTTATGGTTATATCACATTTGGTTCAGAATAATGATGATTCAATAATGACATTTTATTATTCAAGCTTGATGAATAGGATTGGGAAGGGTTGTTTATTTTATCCTTCCAATTCCCTGTAACTAACAGTTTGACAAGAGTGAGAGGCCTTGACTGATGCTGTACAGAGACTGTTTAATGTTTTTTAATGAAGTGCTAGAGTTAAAATGGAAATATATCTAGCCTAATTCAGACCGTGGCAGGTAAGGCTTATTCCTTTTAGTGTGTTTATTGAAGCTCTGTCCAGCTTCATTTCACATATGTTTTGGGAATTAGCTATGCAAATATATTTGTGTATATTAATATAATACTTATATAAGCATAATATATGTATACACATATTTGTATATATTCAAAAATCTTTTACAGTGCTTTAATTTTGTTTTACCAGCAAAATTATTTTCCTCAAAGGAAATCATATATAAGAAATCGTCTGGGAGTTTTCAGGACAGAAAACAGATATAAATGGAGCGCCTCTGGCTGCCAGGCTTCCTTACTGCTCTGCTGCACCCTGGGCTGATCTGTCCCAATGCATGTAAATAGCAGGGATTCTTGCTAATCCCTCGCTTGCTATTCCTTAGATTTATTTCTTCTGTACGTAGTAGGCAAGTCAGTAACTACCCTTTGATTACGAAGAAGTTTTAAAATGGCCCAATGACATATTTTAAACAGTTTGGATGGAATGAACCCATAGCTCCTTTATTTTGTTTAATTCATGAACTGATATCACTGTAAGCAAGATGACTGGAGGGAAAGATTATTTTTAAAGAAGTGAGAATCTTAATGCATACATTGGAAATGGAATCAATCCAAAGTAAAAATACAGAATTCCATGATGCCTATAATTTTGGCATTTGTTAACCAGTTTCTTTATGTTGCCTGTATAGAGTGATAAAAGTGATAGATGGCCAAATTGCTCTGTTTATTTAACATGAGCGAATTACACATCACTGTGCTAGTAACTTTTATAGGATATTTGTGTATATATGTATTTATTTATTTTAGAGACAGAGTCACACTCTGTTGCTCAGGCTGTAGTGCAGTGGTGTGATCATAGTTCAGTGCAGCCTTGAACTCCTAGGCTCAAGTGATCCTCCCACCATTGCCTCCCAAGTAGCTAGGACCTACAACTGGTGCGTACCACTGTGTGTGGATGTTTTTTTAATTTTAATTTTTGTAGACATGGAGCCTTGCTTTGTTGCCCAGGTTGATCTCCTCTACCTCCTGGTTTCAAGTGATCCTCCTGCTTCAGCCTCCCAGTGCTGGCATTACAGGTGTGAGCCACTGCAGCAGGCCTGAAATCAGGTGTTACAGGAATAAAAAGTGCAGCAAAACTAGACATTTTGTTTTCAATTATATGAGGTTCGATCAGTTATTCTTTGCTTAAAGCTTTTAAATGGTTTTTTATGTAGATAAAATTATGATTATTTCCCCTTTGACAGTTGGAGTAAAATATTCTGCAATTGGACTGTCATGCTAATGTGGCTTGTCTTTTGGCCAAAATAGGATATAATGAAACAGACTTTAGGCTTCAACAGACTGTGGGCAGTTGGACAATTGGTTTATGGATCTCTCTGTCACCCTTCTGAAGGGGACACTCATGGCATCCTGAAGCATGTTAACGCTGAATGTCCTTGATATGTGATTTTTAATCATTTGAACAAAACGGTTATTCTAGGATCACAAGATTTTATCTTTTTAAGTGTTGTTATAAAGAAGATATAGTTATCACTGCTGCAATCCTACTGAGATTTGTACACATTGGTATATAGCTTGGTATAAAATTTGAGTTTATAATGGAAATTAACTATTTAAAAAGTTAAAATTTAAAAAAGGAAGTTAAGTGGTAGTGAGTTTTTAAATGAAATCTTTTAAACATTTAGAGAATAGTACCACATCCCCATTGAAAATTTAGGTGTGACAGAGAGAGAGAGAGAGAGAGAGAGAGTGTGTGTGCCTGTGTGTGTGTGTGTGTGTGTGTGTGTGTGTGTGTGCGTGCCTGTGCACGCATGCACACAATTCCAGTTTTTTACAATGGATTCTCTGTTTTCTTAAGTTACAAATAGAAACAATAAAAAGGATCTTATTAGAGTACTGTGAGGATAAAATAATAGCTAAACTGGAAAGTTGTAATTACTTGATAAATGGTAGCCACTATTAGAATGGTTATTATTAAGAACAATGTACAGTTTCTATCTTTTCAGCATCTTCGGGAATTTTATAAATGTAGTATATCTGTGGTCCCATGAACTTATCCTCCTTGTTATGTTTAAGGACTATAATTAGATTTTTCCTTAACTTGATTCAGTATTACTTTTGTTCTTACTTAAGAGCAAAACCCAAAGAAAAACACATATTTAAAAACAATTTTATCAAAATTGAAAATGCAATTTAAGAATTTAGACAAAACAATAAAAAAGAAACCCCCAGGGGAAATAATAATATCTATAATTATACCATCCAGAAATATCCCCTGTTAACACCTTGGAGCATTTCCTACTAGTTTTGTGTGCATAGGCATGTTATTTTATTTATTAAAATAGGATTCACATTGTAGAACAGTAGCATTTCAGATGTTTAATGGCGATGATGGTGTTGATGGTGGCAGTGACAATGATAGCTAACAATTTATCATGTTTACTGTGTGTCAGTCACTGTTCTGAGAACTTTTCAGAGATTGACTCATTTAATTCTTACCTTGGGAAGTAGGTGTTATTATCCTTATGTAGCAGATGAGGAAACTGAGATTCAGAAATATTAATGATTTGCTCAAGATCACATAGCAAGTCACATGTGCTCAGTCACACAGCCACTGGCAGAGTTGGGCTTAACCCCTAATTTATACATATCTGCTCAATTAAACTATTAAGTCATTAGTGATCCATCTCCTTTTATCATATGAAAAGTTAATGATTACAACATATAATAGAATCTAGTAATTTGTTTTGTAAAATGCCCTCTTTCAAATACTGTTAGTGTTTCACAAAATTAAAAACAAAACAAAACAAAAAAACATACAACTTACTAGGGGCTGGGTGTGGTGGCTCACGCCTGTAATCCCAGAACTTTGGGAGGCTGAGGTGGGTGGATCACCTGAGGGTGGGAGTTTGAGACCAGCCTGACCAACACGGTGAAAACCT
Organism: Cacajao melanocephalus; assembly: GCA_963573385.1. Classification (NCBI taxonomy): domain Eukaryota; kingdom Metazoa; phylum Chordata; class Mammalia; order Primates; family Pitheciidae; genus Cacajao; species Cacajao melanocephalus. The sequence goes on along the minus strand of CAUYLG010022387.1, from coordinate 18,680 downwards.
GTCTCTACTAAAAAAAAAAAAAAAAAAAAAAAGAAAAAAAATTAGCTGGGAGTGGTGGTGTGCAACTGTAACCCCAGCTACTTGGGAGGCTGAGGCAGGAAAATCACTTGAACCTGGGAGGTGGAGGTTGCGGTGAGCTGAGATCATGCCATTGCACTCCAGCCTGGGGAAAAAGAGTGAAACTCTGTCTCAAAAACCAACAAAAAAGCTTACTAGGGAAAACAATGCGACTGTAAACTTTTATCTAGTTATGTTGTTGTTTGTAATATGGCAAAACATTTTTCAGGCTTTGAGTCTCTGGATCTTATTACTTAAATTTGCAGCAGTGGGTACACTCTTGGGATCCAACGCATTCAGCATCCTAAGACCTTAAACGTTTGCTCTGCATCTCAAAACAGTTCTAGGAAAAAGAGTCTATTATGTTTAGATGATCTCAGTTAACCATTTACACTTTATTAAAGATAATTTACTGAGTCTTAACTACAGTTTAAGATGAGCACCCGTTTAAGATTAATAATATTTGACCTTCATACAATTATATGTCACATTTTTATTAGGATACAAGGACCACAATGGTAAAATATTTAGTTAATATTTAAGATATCAGTTAATATTTATTCAGTTACTTAGTATTCACTGATAAATGTTAAAAAATCAGTTAATATTTAGAGAATGTTCATAGCTTGCCCAAGGTGTAAACTTTCATAAATACATTTGACCCAAAGTACTATGCATTATGTGGAGTGCTTGACTACAACATCAGTGTTTGCTGTTGATATGTTTTATTCATATTATTCTATGAATACTTCTTAAAAAACATAGCGTTTGAATCATTTCTTATGTGTATTCTTGACTTCAACTAAAATACACAGGCTTACGGAAGGGCAGGGTAGAATGAGGTAGGGTTTTTCAGTTTGTTTTTAAATATCTTTATTGTAGTTACGTTTAATGATGGTATAGTGTGTTAGACTTGCCTTTTCTAGTAAAAACTAGTTACAAATTGCATTGTCAGAGTTTACAATCTTTTTCCTTAGAAGGGAGTGCTCAGTGAATGGTTAGATCCGTGTGAATACATAAAAGCAGTGAGCAGGTTTTTGTTTTTAAGTGGAGACAATAGTTTAATGAGCCTCCAGCTTCAACATTTGCTAACTCATGGACAATTTTGCTTTATATTCCTCTTTTCTACTGGAGTATTTGCAAGGAAGTGTGAGATATGTCATTTTAATCCATAAATAAGGAAACAATTGAAAAAATATTCCTAGTCTTTGTTTTATGTGGTTGCACTTAATATTACCATAATATACTTAAGCTTATTGTATTGAAAAATGCTGGAGGGCCTCATTTGGCATGCATGAATCAAGCCAGCTGCCCAAGAAAGATGTGGAAGCAGATGGAATTTTAATGTGTTTTAGGTGTTGTGACCACATGTGCTACCAATCCTTCATTCTGCTTTTCAGGATAGAATCATTGAGTCATCTTTAATGCTTCCTTTTCTTCCTTTCTCCCTTTCTGATACATCTTTAGACTTTATTGATTTTCGTTCCTTAAATGTCTCTTTAATTCACTTTTAACTCTGTATTTCCATTGCTGCCACTTGCTTACTGATTATCATAAGTGCCTTCAGGCCGGACGTGGTAGCTTACCCCTGTAATCCTAGCACTTTGGGAGGCCAAGGCAGGAAGATCACCTGGGGTCAGGAGTTTGAGACCATCCTGGCCAATATGGTGAAAACATGTGTCTACTAAAAATACAAAAATTAGCTGGGTGTGGTGGTATGCACCTGTAATCCCAGCTACTTGGGAAGCTGAGGCATAAGAATTGCTTGAACCCAGGAGGCGGAGGTTGCAGTGAGCTAAGATCATGTCATTGTACTCCAGCCTGGGTGAGAGAGCAAGACTCCATTTCCAGAAAAAAAAAAAAAAGAAAAAAAGAAAGAAATTGTAAGTGTCTTCAGTGATTTCTGATTATGTTTTCCTTCCTGTTGCAGTTAGGAAGGGTAGTCTTTCAGATATGCCTGTATCTCTTTGTAGTAAAGACAGTGTTTAATTCATCCTATTTACATTTCTGTTCTTATATTCAATTTATTCCTCAAGATGACCCTTTCATAACCATATCTTTCTCTGTTTACCAACATCAACCTTTAGGCTGCTGTCCTGAATGCCATTTCTCTGTGCTGCGTCATGCTTATTCTTGCCTCTGCTCTGACTACACTCTCCTTAGTTTATAAATCTGTCCTTTCTCGTTGATCTGTTGTCTGTCTTTCCATCAAAGTCCAGCATATATTCTACCTTTCCTGTCAAATCCATCTTGATGACTCCAGGCTGCACGTATCTTTCCCTTTTCAGAATTTCCAGAAGCGTGAATAGTTGATGCTGTGAAATGGGATCGTTGGTTTTGCTTTTTTCTTGTATTATCTTCCAGTTGTAGATGGATTTTTGTGTCTAATTTGGATAAATGCCTTCTTGGGTACAGGGACTTTTCAAAACAAGGTTGGAAATCTTTTCCTTGTTGCATTTTCTTCTAATCATTACGCCAGTTAATATTCCTTTTACTTCTTATACAGGTGAACAAAGGAGGAGAGAAGTTAGCATCCTTGCATAGTTACCATCCTCATTCTCACCCTCATGCCTCTCCTATCAGTGAAGGGGCTGGTGTTATGAGTGTTATGAGCGGTGAGTGCGCCTCCTCAACCTTCACACCAAGTGGTCTTATTCAAGCAGAAGAAAAAAAGGAGGTTCTAAGATTGATTAAACCCCTTTAAAAAGATTTTTTGTAATAATAATCTCATTAAATCAGCAAATAAGCTTTAGAGTTTCTTGCACAGGAAAATAAGAGAAGGAGAAGGAGAGGAAATGAAAAGTAAGGATAGCAGTATATAAAGCTAGATAGGAGATGGATAAATGTAAAATGTGTATAGGAAGACCAAAAAAAGGTACAAGTGAGTGGTAAAGAGCAGTTTTAAGTAGGGAGGGAGAAAGCCTGAGAAGAGTTACTGAATTTTAAAAAGGAAAGGAAAAGATATGCTAAAGTTTAAAAATAATAATAAAAAAAAGGAGAGCCCATAAGATGGATTGGAAAATAATGTAGCTTTTTTTTTTTTTTTTTTGCTGTTGGGAATGGCACTAACATTTTAGGTATTTAGATATTCTAATTATTCTAATGTTTGAAAGAGAGAAACATTACAAAGAATAAGGCTAATAAAAAGCTCTAAGAGGTTGTTGCCAAAAGTAACTGTTGGAAATTAAGAAGAGACTGTATTTAAAAAAAAATCTTAAGCTGTAGTCGTGGTGATTTTGACAATTTTGCATTGCTTGCTGGTCATGCTATCCCATTGGTAATTCAGCTCACCTGGGTTTCAAAATGCTCTCAACGCAGATCGTGAACAAAAATAAACTTTGAGATGTGTAACCATTTTATTTTCTGGCCCTGTGTTATTTGAAATATAGTAGCCACAAGCCACATGTGGTCATTTAAATTAATTAGAATTAAGTCAGTGTTGAAATTCAGTTCCTTAGTTGTCTTAAGTGCTCCATGGCTACGTGTGGTTAGAGGTGCCTGTGTGAGCACAGACGGTGAACATTCCCATCACCGCAGAGCACGCTATGGGACGCGTCAAGACCATAACACCTACAAGTAGAAGAACTTGCAGATTTTAAATATATTAAAAGAACAAACATTTTGCTTTCATGATCAGAATAAAATGTTGGTACTGTACGTGTACAAGTTGCTGTTAAAATAGGAAAAGAGCAGAACTGTTTTTAAAGTGATGCCCAGTTGCAAGAAGTTTATCAACAGAATTGCTGAACTCCCCCGGCACTCCGCCACCCCTGGGTTTTCTTTCTTAGATTCCTCAGAATCATCAAATAGAGTCTGAATATGCATATATGTTCCCAAGCTTCCTCTATTTTGATTTGTAACAGAATTTCAGGCACAGGAAAGAGAAAACGCTGCATTTTATTTGTAATGAATTTGAAAGGTCTTTTTGCAACCTTCATGATTGGTGAAATGTTTTCTGTAATTATATATTCTGAGGTTTCATATATACTAGAATAGTGTTCCCCTGTTTTGACTAATAAGAGTCACACATGGCATGTGATGTGAGGGCACTCAGAACAATGCAGCATCTCCAGCGGGGGAAGGGCCTGGGGGTTGTCATTTTAAAACTAGTGCCCCAGGTGATTCTCACTAGGCAAGTTTGCTGAACACAGCTCTGACCATTGACTTCTAAAGGTTAACTTTAGCAGGCTCACGACTGCTGACCCATGTTAAATTTGTTTTACCTGAGTAGGACTCCGCACTTGTGTGACAATAGAAAGTGTTTACATTTTTTGAGTAGTCAGAATTATGATATTTTATATTAGATGCAGGAAAATATTGCACTAGTAATGAAACCATATTTTCTCACCTGTTTGTGTTCAAGTATTAAGTCACAAAAAATGTTCTTGACTGATGAAATTATTCAATTTATGTATGTATGTGTGTGTATACACACACACATATGTATCTACATACCTGCAGAACAGCTATATGTAAGCTCTTTTAAGTAAGGAGAGCCATAATTTAGGGTCCTCCCAAGATTGAAGTTGGAGGGCAGTTACCTAACTTATGTGCCTTGTGTCATGGTTTCACTGGCAGATCTCTTCTTCTTTGGTGCTATGTATAACAATGATGTGTCTTTCTGATTATGTGTCTTAGGTCTAATTGAACTATATTATATATTTGAGCTTAGTAACTTTGGTTGAAATCTATAACATATAGGGAAATGGAGCACACTGGATATGGCGTGAGATGTCTTGGTGTTGAGTCCCAGTTCTGCCATGTCTTACATGTGCAGTGTAAGTCATTTGTTTGAATATTGAACTTTAGCTGGTAAACATGGTGGTAAGTCTAATGTAGTGATTCTTAACTAGAAATGGACATTATTGTGAACTGAAAATACATGCATTATACTCCTGGAAATTCTGACATGTATATAGTCTTTATTACTTTTTATTTTGTTTCTAAAATTGAGATAAAATTTCCATACCATGAGTTGGCATAGTAAGTGTGTAATTTGATGAGTATTTATAAATTGTATACATGTATCAACTACCACTTCAGTTAAGATAGAGGATATTTGCATCAACCCAAAAAGTCCCTTCAAATCTCATTTCTATCAATTCCCACCCCATTCATATGCAACCACAGTTTTGGTTTCCATCATGATAGATGAGTTTTGCAGTTCTTGGACTTCATATACATGGAGTCATACAGAACGCACATTTTGCATCTGGCTCCTTTTGCATAATAAGATTTTGAGGTTAATCCATGTCATTTCATGTATCAGTAGTTTACTTGCTTGCTTGCTTCTACTTCTTCCATCCTTATTCCCATGTATTAAACTGTTCTTGCTTTGCTATGAGGAAATACCTGAAACTGACTAATTTAAAAGAAAAGAGGTTTAATTGGCTCATGGTTCTACAGACTGTACAGGAAGCATAATGCTAGCATCTGATTCTGGGGAGGCCTCAGGAAGCTTACAGTCTTGGCAGAAATTGAAGAGGGAGCAACTGTCTCAAGTGGTAAGGGCAGGAGCAGGAGATTTGGGGGAAGGTGCTACACTTCACAACAACCAAATCTTGAGGGAACTGACTCATTCTCTCAAGGACAGCACCAAGCCATGAGGGCTCCATCCCTTTAACCCAAACATGTCCCACCAGGTCCCACCTCTAACATTGGGTGTTAAATTTCAACTTGAGATTTGGGTGGGGACAAATATCCAAACTATGTCTTTCTGCTTCTGGCCTCCCAAATTTCATGTCCTCCTTGCATTACAAAACACAAATTCATGTCTTCCTAATAGTCTTCCAAAGCCTTAATTCATTCTTGCAGTAATTCAAAAGTCCAAAATCTCATCTGAGAAAAGGCAAGTTCCTTCCGCCTATGAGCCTGTAACATCAAAAAACAGGTTATTTACTTCTAAGTGCAATAAGGGTATAGGCATTGGGTTACTATTCCTGTTCTGAAAAAAGAGTAATCAGCCAAAAGAAAGGGACTTCAGGTCCCATGCAAGCTCAGAAACCAGCAGGGCAGTCATTAAATCTTAAAACTCCAAAATAGTCCTTGACGTCAGGTTCTGCATCAGGAAATACTAGTGTAAGAAGTGGGCTCCCAAGGCTCTGGGCAGCCCCACCCCTGTGGCTTTGCAGGGTGGAGCCCCCATAGCTGCTCATAGGTTGTGGAGTGCCTGCAGGTTTTCCAGGTGCAGGGTGCAACCTCTGGTGGATCTACCATTCTGGGGTCTGGAGGATGGTAGCCCCCTTCCCATAGCTCCACTAGGCAGTGCTCCAGTGAGGACTCTGTGGAGACTCCACATTTTGCCTCCACTCCTCCCTAGTAGAGGTTCTCTGTGAGGCTTCCATCCCTGCAGCAGGTCTCTGCCTGGGCAGCCAGGCTTTGAAATGTAGGCAGAGGTTGCTAAGTCTTCTTCAGTTTTGCATTCTGCATGCCTATAGCCTTAATACCATGTAGAAGCTGCCAAGGCGTGTGGCTTGCACCCTCTGAAGCAGCAGTCTGAGCTGTGTCTGGGGCCCTTTGAGTCAAGGCTGGATCCAGAGCATCCAGAATGCAGGGAGCAGTGTCGTGAGACTATGCAGGCCTTCTGGGCCCTGGGCTTGGCCCAAGAAACCATTCTTCTCTCTTAGGCCTCTGGGATGTGATGGGAAGGGCTGCCGTGAAGGTCTCTAAAATACCTTCCAGGCCTTTCCCTATTGTTTTGCATATTTCAATAGCACTTGGCTCCTTTCAGTTGTGCAAATCTCTCTAGCAAGTGTTTGCTCCTGCTTCAATTTCTCTCCCAAGAGAAGCTTTTTCATTCTTTGCCACATTACTGGGCTGCAAATTTTTCAAACTTATATGTTCTGCTTTCATTTAGATATAAATTTCAACTTTAAGTCATTTGTTTGCTCCACATCTGGGCATAGGTTGTTAGAAGCAGTCAGGGCACATCTTGAATGCTTTGCTGCTTAGAAATTTTATCTACCAGATACTCTGAATTATCACTCTGAAGTTCAAACTTTCACAGATCCCTATGGCAGGGCATATTGCAGCCAAGTCCTCTGCTAAGGCATAACACTAGTGACCTTTGCTTCAATTCCCAATAAGTTCCTGATTTCTATCAGAGACCTCACCAGCCTAGGCATCACTGTCCATATCCCTAATAGCATTTTAGTCACAACCATTTAACCAGTCTCAAACAAGTTGCAAAACTTCCCTCATCTTCCTGTCTTCTAGCCCTCCAAACTCTTCCAATGTCTGCCTGTTACTCAATTGCAAAGCCACTTCCTCATTTTCAGGTATCTTTATAGCAGTGCACCAATCCTCAGTACCAATTTTCTGTATTACACCATTCCTGCATTGCTATAAAAAATACCTGGCTGGGCATAGTGCCTCATGCCTGCAATCCCAGCACTTTGGGAGGTTGAGGTGGGTAGATCATCTTAGCTCAGGAGTTCAAGACCAGCCTGGCCAACATGACGAAACCCTGTCTCTACTAAAAAAATATTAAAATTAGCTGGGCATGGTGGCATGTACAGGTAATCCCAGCTACTCAGGAGGCTGAGGCAGGAGAATCACTTGAACCTGGGAGACAGAGGTTGCAGTGAGCCAAGATTGCACCACTGCACTCCAGCCTGGGCAACAGAGTGAGACTCTGTCTCCAAAAAAAAAAAAAAAAGAGTGGGTAATTTATAAGAGAAGAGTTTTAATTGGCTCACATTTCTGTAGGCTGTATAAGAAACATATTCCTAGCATCTGCTTCTCCTGAGGCTCAGGAAGCTTACAATTATGGTGGAAGGCAAAGGAGGAGCAGGTGTCTCACATGGTAGGAGTACAAGCAAGAAAGAGAGTGGAAGGGAAGGTGCAACTCTTCACAACAACCAGATCTTGAGACCACTCACTCACTATCTCCAGGATAGCAGCAAGCAATGAGGGATCTGCCCCGGTGACCCAAACACCTCCCACCAGGCCTTACCTTCAACACTGGGGATTACAATTTGAGGTGAGATCTGGGTGGGGACAAATTTTTAAAGTATCTCTTCCCATATAGTAGCCATTAATTGAATAAATCACACTTTTAATCTCTTTTTCTGTTAATGAGTTGTATTTGGTATTTTCAGTTTTTGCCTTTGTTGGTAAAGCTGCTGCAAAATCCTTGCACAAACTTATTGGGAGGAAAAAAGGTAACTGCGAGGTGATAGATATGTTAATTAGCTTGATTGTGGTAATCATTTCACAATGTATATTTATATCAAAACATCATGCTGTATACCAGTGCTGGTTAATACTGAGTATCAACTTGATTGGATTGAAAGAGGCAAAGTATTGATCCTGGGTGTGTCTGTGAGGGTGTTGTCAAAAAAGATTAACATTTGAGTCAGTCGGCTGAGAAAGGCAGACCCACCCTTAATCTGGGTGGGCACCATCTAATCAGCTGCCAGTGCAGCCAGAACATAAAGCAGGCAGAAAAATGTGAAAAGACTAGACTGGCTTAGCCTCACAGCCTACATCTTTCTCCCATACTGGACGCCCTTGAACATTGGACTCTAAGTTCTTCAGCTTTGGTACTCGGACTGGCTTCCTTGCTCCTCAGCTTGCAGACTGCCTATTGTGGGACCTTTTGATCATGTGAGTTAATACGCTCCCATATATATATGTGTATATACATCTATGTGTATGTACATATGTGTATGTATGTATATATATATGTGTATATATAGATATATGTGTGCGTGTATATATCCATATCCTATTAGTTGTGTTCCTCAAGAGAACCCTGACTAATACAACATCTTAAATATATACAATTTTTTTTTTGGAGACGGGGTCTTGCCCAGGCTGGAGTGCAGTGGCATGATCTCGGCTCAGTGCAGCCTCCATCTCCTGGGTTCAAGTGATTCTCCTGCCTCAGCCTCCTGAGTAGCTGGGACTATAGGCGCACAACACCACGCCTGGCTAATTTTTTGTGTTTTTAGTAGAGATGGGGTTTCACCATGTTAGTCGGGATGGTCTCAGTCTCCTGACCTTGTGATCCTCCTGCCTCAGCCTCCCAAAGTGCTGGGATTACAGGTGTGTGCCACCTCACCCGGCCAACATATACAATATTTATGTGTTGATCATACTTCAGTAAAGCTGGAAAAATCTTCATTAAAGCTGGAAAAACGTATGTTTTTATTTATTTGGGGTAAATTCCATAGACTAATTATATATCTAACATCATAACCTGCCAATGGATGTTCCATGTGGTTGAACTATTTTACAGTTCTACCGGCAATGTGTGAAGTTTTAGCTGCTTCATACCCTCACTTAATAGCTGATTTTAGTTGTCTTAGTTTTTAGACATTCTAGTGGATGTGAAGTAGCATCATTATGGTTTTGATTTAATTTTCATTTCCTTTTCATGTGCTTATTTAGCTATTTGTGTATTTTCTTTTGTGAAGTGTCATCAGTTCAAACCTTTTGCTTAATTTTTATTATGTTGTTGGTGGTTTTATTGACGATTTGTAGCCATTGCTTATATATTTGAGATACAAGCATTTTGCTACATATGTATTACAAATAGAGTCTCCCAATCTGTGACAGTTTTCATTTAAAGGTGGAGGAGAGTAGTGGAGGAACCTGGTGTATCCTCTAAGTACCAGGACATTAGGTAGCTGTCTTAATTCTCTCTGGACATATTCATTTCCTTCAGAGAATAGCCCTAAAATGTTTTGTGTGGGCAAATTCTTGGTTTCCCTTGTTAGACCTATCCCAAGAACTGGGATGTTACAGTCAGATTGTTTTTTTCTTCAGTGGTTTCAGTTTTATTTGTTCTGTTTAGCATTACATCTTTTAAATGATTCCTTTTCATGTTCCTGATTAGATTAACAAAGCATTGTTTTTTCCCTTCCCCAAATAATCAGTTCATTTAACTCTTCACCCCCATCTTTTGCTTTTCCCTTAAGAAAATTTCTAGCTCTTAGGGTTTTTTTGGTTATTTCTACTTTATAATTAATTCATATTTTTTTTTGCATTGTGACCATAGAATATTATCTGGCTTATTTTTGCTATTTGGATCTTTTGTGTAGTTTTCTTTGTGGCCCGGGTGTATTTCAATAGGCAGTGAAAAAGATCTATTTTGGTAAATTTTCAATAGATAGTGGAAAAGATCTATTTTTATACCACAACATTTGATATACTTCACTTAATTATAGCTCACTAGTTATTTTTTATTTTCCTTTATCTCCCTGGATTGAGAAAGGAAAATAAGGTTCTTCCACTAGTAATATATGACCCCTGCTTTCTTTTAGATTTTTTTTTTGCCTTTGATTTTTCTCTTTCTTTCTTTTTTTTTTTTTTTTTATACTTTTAAGTTCTCGGGTACATATGCAGAACTTGCAGGATTGTTGCATAGGTACACCCATGTCGTGGTGGTTTTAATTAAAAGGTAAGCCTTTCCCCGTTTTCAATATTTTAGAGTTCTGTTAGTTTAGGGATATTATTTATAGCATATAGTTGGGAAGTTTATTAGAGAGGCAGAAGGGACGAAGCCCAGAAAAATGAAATCAGAAAAGAGTTTAAGGAAAAGCTGCTGCTTGAGCAGAGTCTTGTTGAAAGGAAGAAGGACCACGGTAATATATGAGGTGTGAGGAAGGGAGGAGGCACCGTGGAAAAGGTAGGAGGACCTTGAGACAGAGGTGGCTGCTACAAGGCTTTGAGTGAGATGCGGCCAGTCCTAGCATTTACAGGTAATTTTTTATATATTGAAGATTTTCTTCTGGTAGTTTTTTTTTTTTAAACTCTATATAAATAAAAAGTTATGGGTTTTAAAATGTTTAAAAACTAAGCATTTGTTTCCTTTAAACTTTTGTTGGGGTGGTTGTTTTATTTAAACTTAAACAGCAGTTTGGATACACTTTCATTTCCTCAGGACTTTACAGGGATCTTTTAATTGCTTAAGTAAATTGAATGTTTCTATGGAGAAGTCTGAGGTTGGCTTGATTTTCCCCCCCCCACTAAAAATATTTTTGGGCTTTTGTCTTCAAGTACCAGCAATTTTAATTATGCCCAATTCACTTTTATCATTCTGTATTGATGTGTCCTGACATGTCTGTGCCCTCTCAGTCTATAAGTTTTCTACTAGTTCTGGAAAATTTGTCTTTACTTTGTTCTGTGTTCTTCTTGGGAAAGCTGACACATGTAATTTTTATTAATCTTTCTAATTCGTTGTTAATTTCCATTTCTTTTGCTCATTTCTTCATTATGTCTTTCTTGCCCCTTAATGGATTTTTCAGTGATGCTTTTTTCACTTTGAGCAGCTTCTTGTGTAGATTTAATCTTTTTAATGAGCTCTGCAAGCTCATAATTCATCTTATTCTGTGGTTTTGCCATATCTTTCAAGAGCTCTTCTATCTCTTCTTTGAGTGATTTTACTTTTTCATTAAGTTCTTCAAGTTTTAGTGATAATCATGATTATTATTTACTTGGTGGCAACTTTTTTCCTTAGCTGTTTCTCTTGTTTTCCTTTTCCTATCACTTAATCCTCGATCCCATCTCCTCTCCTTTTCTTCCCTACTTTTTTCTTCTCCCTCCTTCCCTCTCTCTCCTTTATCTTTGTCTGCTCTAAATCCTGTGCCAGTTCCTCTCTCTGAATCTTTGAATGAATTGAATTCTCCCTGGACCTCTGATCTGAAACAGGTTTATGTTGGGGCTGGAAGAGAAGAGAGAGCAGCATTTCTCCCTTTATGGCACAGGAGTGTATATTAGAGAGTATTTAACCTTGACTCATTACTTCTAGTGCCCTGGCAGCCACGGTCTGTTCACAGGTCACTGTTTTCTACCGACCTTAATAACAGTGTTTCCCACGTGGAGTTTGAGCGAGTCTGTGGCAGAGCCCTCCTCTGCCATCTTTCCACACCCTTGCTTGGGTTTAACTGCCTTTGGTGGCTCTTTCATATACATTGAGAGTGGGATGATAGATTTTTGCCTAGTTTTATTTAAGATGGAAATTCCCTTTCTTTTTAGAAATTCTTTTGTTGTTTTGGGATATAGTAAGGACAGATTTCTTCTCAGAACTGTCTTAAAACAAGATTTTTCTTTCCTTTAAATCTTTCAGTTAATATGTTCCGGCTAACAAAGCCTTCTTCAGAGTAACGTTTCAGATTGGGTTTCTTGACTCCTTCCATCCTTCCTTTTATTGCCTGGTGATATTTCTTCCCCTTGTTGTTTTCCTCGAGGACTAGACTTCACTGTCTATGGTTTGAATTCCCAGATGAGATAACTATGAACAAGTAGGGCATGAGTGTGCTGTGAGGATTATTTGTTTTGAGGGCATACCTTGGTATTGCATTTATTAAAAATGTTGTAGAGATCAATATTTCCATCTCAGTTTATTTCTTTGGGCTATGTTGTGCTTCTTTGTGCATTTATGAGGTTGTATATTTTATGAATTATTATGGCAAGCTTAGATGCATCTTTTAAAAATAATAGGCATAGGTTTTACTTGCCTGCCATTTTTCTGGAAGCACTGGTTTCCTTTTATTATTGAACTCTACTTAGTGTTACCAACTTAGCATTGCTTTTTACATTTCAAAGATCGAAGATATAATTTTAAAACGTGCATAGTTCTATACTTCAATGGGGGAGGAGATAACTATTTTAATTTCTATCATCAAATACCAACTGTTATTTTCAAATGCACTACAGACAAAAACAGAGTTGGGATGGGGAAGAAAAAACAAAGCAAAACTCACTACCTACAGTTCAGTAAAAATGACTAACAGCATGTGCTGCCATGCGGTACTTACAGTTGTTTCAAATTTACAAACAGAACAATGAAACACATTTTGCATAATGAAATATTTATTTTTATCCATCATACTTGCAAGCTGCTCTCCATCATATTGGCAAACAGCAGCAGCAACATTTCTTTAACATGAGCCAAATATAATTTCCAGCTGTTGAAATTGTTTTTTAAGTCTTGTTAAAAACAATTACTTAACAGCAAACCTGCATCCCCCTTTCCACCTTTTTCTTGATTTTATTTATACTCATGAGTAAGTGTTTTTCAGTGATGCTTGATGTTTGAGATAGGAGTAGAATAAATAAAATACATTCTTGTCTTTATATAACTTACTGGATCATTCACCAGGTGAGTTAATCAAACTTTTAATTTTGCATTCTTTTTGTTTCACAATTTAAAACACATAGAGTAAAAAGACAAAAAGCCTATAGCCTCTAAAACAGAAAAGCTAGCTATAACATAATGTGTTTTTGAACTGCTAAAATGTGAAGATCCTATTATTCTCCTGTAGATTTGAGTCAAGACCTGTGCAAAAGCCCTGAAGGTTATAAAATGCTTCCTCAGCTTCTTCCTTTGTGGTATAAGTTCATATACACAATGGGTGTTATTCTAAAGCTGCTTATCCTTCAGATTCGGTGATTATTATTGTATAGTAGATGACAGTACTATGTAGATAAATGGTCAAAAATTACTTTCTATACATTTGATTTTTTTTTTTACTTTCAGTTGTCTAAAGTTGCTTTTTTAAGGAAAGAAATAATATAAAAACGATGATTATTATTCACCCAAGGTTACAAGGGCAAACTAATCAAGCCTAGTTCTGACTAGCTGGTTTTTGCCCTCTTTTGCCTCTGGGCTTCTGCCTGGAATAATTTCATTCCCTTCATCTTTTCTCACTTAGTTAACTCAGAATTTTTAAGTAATAATAAAACTTCTTATTGTTTTGATTATTCATGGTCTCAGTTTCTGTGGTTTGCTTTCTTCTGTGCTCATAGCTGAATTGGTTTTGTCCTTGAAGAGCTTTGTACTTACCTACCGTAGGAATCATCTCACTGTATGGTTCTACTTGTCTCTCCTATCTTCTTAACCGGAATTGGTTTATAAAATATAAGGTGAACCAATATGTAAATTTAATTCTTGCTCTACCCATGTTAAAAAAGTAAAAGAAGTAGAACAAATTAGAAATATCTTATCTTCTAACCTACCATATTCAGAATATTATCATTTTAACAAGTAACTAACATAATATTATTGATATATTTGATATTCTTTTTGTACTAATTCTTCAAAATCTAGTGTTTATTTTATAGCACATCTCAGTTGATATGAGCTGCATTTCAGATGCTCATTACTACACATGGCTAGTGGCTACCATATTGTTACACAGGAGTTCTAGTCCATGGTCTGCTTGAGGGTTGAAACCCTGTCTGGTTTTTACTGTGCTTATGGCTATGGTTAGTGCCCATTAAATATGTACCCATGAATGAATGAATGAATAAATGAGTGTGTAAAATATGCCGGGAGGGTTATCATATTAAGTGATGGCAATAGCTAATAATATTAGTACCATTCATCAAGAGACCTAACGATACATTGGCTAAAAAATAGGACCCTGATCCCAGAGAATTCTGCACATTTCAGTCTAAGTTAGGACAGTGGAGACAGGTTTTGAATAGATTTATTGCCAAGGATTGATTACTGGGGACAGATAGGAAAAGAAGAGGATGGCCAATCTCTATCCAGAATCTACTTTCCAGCTGATATCCTTTGATCCAGAGCGTATTTGAGTCAGCCATTACTTTTACTGGTGGACTAAGCACCTTCTACCAGAGTAGTCCTATTCAAATTCAGAATGAAGTCCTGTGCATACCCATTTAATACAAATAGAGGCCAGTGTGTCTAATTTGGTTTGCTGCTCAAAATATAAAAGTTAACTTGGTATAACGGTGCAGTCATGATGGATATCAATTTGGTATTATGTAGAAATATTAGTAGTGTGCATATTCTATGACCCAGTGATTATTTAGGTACAGCCATGCATTGCTTAACAATGTGGATACGTTCTGAGAAATGCATCTTTAGGTGATTTTTGTCATTGTGCAGACATCATAAAGTGTACTTACACAGATCCAGATGGTATATCCTACTACATACACGTTATGGTATATCCTGCTTCTAGGTTACAGACGTATACAGCATGTTACTGTACTGAATAACTGTAGGTGATTGTAACACAATGGTAAGTATTTGTTTATCTAAACATATCTAAATAGAGAAAAAGTACACTAAAATGTTGAATAAAAGATAAAAATGGCACACCTGTCTAGGGCACTGACTATGAATGGAGCTTACAGTACTCTCTTGGAAGTTGCTCTGGGTAAGTCAGTGAATGACTGCTGAATGAATGTGAAGGCCTAGGACAGTACTGTACAAGACATTAGACTTTATAAACGCTGTACACTTGGGCTACACTAAATTTATTAAAACAGTTTTCTTCAGGAATAAATTAACCTCAGCTTACTGTAACATTTTTACTCTATAAACTTTAAAGTTTAAAAAACTGTTTTGTAATAACACAGCATAAACACATTGTAAGCTGTACAAAATTATTTTTTCTTTACATCTTTATGCTATAAGCTTTTGTCAATTTTTAATTTTTTTTTACATTTTAAACTTTGTTGTTTGTAACTAAGACACAAACACACTCATTAGCCGATGTCTATACAGGGTCAGAGTTGTCAATATTACTTTCTTCCACCTCGCAACTATCCCACTAGAAGGTCTTTAGGGCAATAACACCCATGGAGCTGTCGTCTGCTGTGATAACAATGCCTTCTGGAATACCTGCTAAAGGACCTGCCTGAGGCTATTTTACATTTAACTTTTTAAAAAAGTAGAAAGTACACTCTTTTAATGATAAATATATAATATAGTAAATACATAAATCAATAACATGGTCATTTATTGTCATTATCAAATATGTGCTGTACATAATTGAATGTGTTATACTTTTATATGACTGATAGCACAGTAGATTTGTTTATCTACTGATAAGTAGTAGTATCACCACAAATACATAAGTAACACAACCATGACATTATGTGCCATGACATTACAGTGGCTGTGACATCACTGGGTGATAGGAATTTTTCAGCTCCATTAGCATCTTTTGGGTCTACTTTCATATATGCAATCTGTTGCTGACTAAAATGTCATTACATGGTCATGACTGTATGTACCACTGAGAAAATGTTTTATATTTGCATGAGGCCTATAAATGATAATTGCAGCTTTTAAAAAAATTGTGAAAACGTGTAAGTCACCTAACATCTATTATTAGGAGATGAGATAATTTTGACACATTCATTAACTCTGTACAGAAATCAAATGAATCTAGTGAACTAGATTTGTATTTCCAAATGGAAAGCCCTTGAAAACATAATGTTGAATGATATAGGCATGTTTTGGAACAGATTTTTAAAAATTAAAAATAACCCATCACACAATATTATATATTGCTCATTGATGCAAATGCATGCCATATAAAAGTAAACAAAACAACCACAGCTAAGCCACAAGAGTAAAGCTAGAATAGTATACACTGCTAGGAAGGGGCGTGGGAATGGGTTGGGGCATTGAGAGGACTCCAGGGGCTATAAACTTCTGTAGTTTTACTGCATGACAAAGCACTGAATGATAGGAACTGGCAATTTTAGGTGGAGGTCACAGAGGTGTTATATTACTCTCTGATGTATTTTGAATTTAATTTAAAGATACATTTTATGCATTCTCAGAGACCCAGAGGATTTCCCTTGGGTCTACACAATGTATTTTGAAAGTAAGAATTTAGGATTAAAAACAGTAGGGATATTATTTCTTTTTAGCCCTTGTACAGATTGTTTCAGTTCTTTGCTGAAAAAGGGTGCACAGAAGGAGAAGTAGCCCTTTTGATGTACATAAGTACAAAAGAGCATTTTATAAACAAATTACTTTATTCTGTCTTTTATGCTGAAATTTTAATCTATTAGGAAATACCTAAAAAGTCAGTGTCCCACAGGGTGTCCTGTACTCTCATGTGTTAAGGTAAAAAGTATTTTTTAAAGTATGGAATGGCCTGAGCCTTTGAAACACTTTAGGCTGTGATGTATTTTAATTCAGTTGCACAAGCACTTATGGAATGCCTGTTGTATGTACGGGTACTGCATCAAGCATGAGGATGACTAGGAGAGAATGAGTAGAAAATGAAAGGAGTCAGGGAAATGACTGCTCTAGACTTCTAGGATATTGAAACAGTTGAGAAATGATCAATGGGATAAATGAATATTCACTGTTGGAGTGGGTAACAGTATATTTTGTTTATGGAGTTATCAGTGTATTTATTGCCTTTCAACTCAGCATCCTGCCTTTATTGTCTACTCTATGATAATGGAGCTGGACCATTAGAGCATTTCTCCTTTGCCATGAATTTGATATTGAACCGTGTCAGTAGAGGGCTTAGAGGGATGCTGCTGAATGAAAGGGCTACTCTTCACTTTCCAGCGTCTTTGTCTTGTCAGGTGCCTGAAGCACGCTGGTTTTTCTGAAGTACTCTGTGGTCTCTTCCCTTGTTCAGTTTCCTGGCATTGTCTTAGATGGTTATGCAAGAAATGACTATCAAATGGGGACACCTCCCTCCACCGGCTTTCATGAGCACCCTCTCGGATGGCTTTGCAGTGAATTTGAAGTCTGATAACTCCCTGTGGATGTGTCTCCAACACTTATGAGTGGGGATTTCCAGCTAGTCTTCCACTGAGTCCTTTTTGGAGATGTCATTTCTTAGTCCTGGCAGGTGGCTTCCTACTCTCTGTATCTGCTCTCAAGTTCAGATTTCTTTCACAAATTACTTTCTCTGTTCAAGTTAGCCCATGGGACCTTCTGATTGGATTGTGATGATAGAGAAGGCAAACCGTGTGTGTCTTCCAGCATGCTAAAGTCAGCAAAATGGACTTTGATATTTAAAAGATCTCTTTAATCTTTTCTCCATTTTTCTTTTGGTAGAGTTTAACCTAGCTCTATGAATGGGTTACTGGATTAGTAGATGTGAATATCTCTATGGCTCCTACCATGTATTGCATTGGAAAAGCCATCTACATTATTGTCATTAATAAAGTTGATGTTTAAGATTTTTACATTTCATGTTTTATCCTTTATGCTTCAGTTTTGCCATCCTAAATGCACAGTGGTGGCTTTGTAGTATAACAAAAATAATGTGAAATTTATTGCCATCTGGATCTAGTTTCTGATTCAACTGCCACTGTTCTATTCTAATTTGTATAACACAAAAATAATAACTCTTACTTTATATATCTAAGTTCTCACTTTGAAGACCACAGAAAAATAATTATGTAACTTATATAATTACTTTGCATGTTTGAGCTTATTTTCTGTGAGACTTTCTGGTTGCTGTAAGGTTAATCATGTTGTAATAAACTATTTGGCATAGTATGTGGGGAAGAGTACTATCATCGTGGATAGGTACCATGTATTAGACATCTATTGTGTGCTCATTTTTTTTTTTTTGAGATGGGAGTCTCACTCTGTTGCCCAGGCTGGAGTGCAATGGCGCAATCTAAACTCACTGCAACCTATTTCTCAGGTTCAAGTGATTCTCCTGCCTCAGCCTCCCAAGTAGCTGGGATTACAGGCACACACCACCACACCCAGCTAATTTTTATTTTTAGTAGAGACAGGGTTTCACCATGTTGGCCGGGCTGGTCTCAAACTCCTGACCTCAGGTGATCCACCCACCTTGGCCTCCCAGAGTGCTGGGATTACAGGTGTGAGCCACTGTGCCTAACTTACTGTGTGTTCTCTTTTATGGCCT